>JBBPDB010000002.1:6685054-6709629 GCA_037974465.1 Brachypetersius altus | reverse complement strand
TTAACATAAAATATTAGTTCACCCAGCGTTGTTGAATCTTGAATTTGTGAAAGATTCTATTCCACTTAATCGATTGGACAATACACATACCACCGCATGCAAGTGAAGTGAATTGTCAGTGCAAACCCCACCTCCCATATATTGTCTTTTGATACTATTTCTCTTTGTTTCTCTAACCACCCCTTAGTGGGACCTGGTCTGTGAAAAAGCAGGAATGAATAAAGCTGTGCAGACGATCTTCTTCATCGGAGTGATGTGTGGAGCAGCTCTTTTCGGCAGTCTAAGCGCAAAGTATGTGTATTGAGAAATATTTTTCGTAGTATAATTACTGTTGCTCACCATTGCGAGGCTTCAGACAATTTGTTCTCAGACGGACGTGGCCTCTGAGCTTAGAGTGTCACAGGGTGTCATCAGCAGGTTAAACAGAGCTACAGAGAGACTGGAAGAGTCACAGAAAGGGATAGAAGTGTACGTCCTTTGGCCGCATCCCACACTGATGAAGCTTCATTGTGAACAGAGCCCTGCAGAACCTGGATGATGAATGCCACTCAACTCCAGGAACTTTTAAGGGAGGTGAGAGGCACCCAAGTGTCACGTCAGACCATGTGAAACCGCTTACATTAGCGTGGTCTGCGTGCTAGACGACCTGCAATTGTACCCGACCACACCACCAGACACAGGGGTGACAGTGCTCCAGCTCAAGGTTGCATCATTAGTAAATGACTGCTGGAGACTGGGGCACCTCAAACGGAGTGGCTGCACTTTCTCTAGACCTGAATCCCAAAGAAAACCAACGGGATCAGCTGAGTCGCCGCGTAGTGGCTCGTAACTCTGTACCTCAGAGCCTCAATGACCTGAGAGCCGCCCTTCAAGAAGAGTGGGATGCTGCCTAAGCAGCCAATAAGTAGACTTGTGAACAGCATGAGACATCGTTGTCAAGCTGTAATCGATTCTCAAGGGGCACATGACACATTATTGAGACACTGACATGTTTTGTTGTGGTTTACTCACCACTGTTGTTTGCTTTTGTGAGGAAATCACCACTGCATGTTTCTACTTAAACGCCCTACTTTCATGATATAATATCACTGTAGTGTGAAATTTTGTGGTTAGTGTATTTAAGATGACGCATGAAGACAACCAACCTTTCAATACCCAAGAATATCTGCAGACTCTTGCATGTTTTTCAGATACGGCCGTAAGCCGATGCTCCTGGTGTCTTATGTCTTAGGGCTGGGCTTTGCACTGGCCAGTGTCTTCTCCTCCTCCTTCATTATGTTTGCAGTGCTGAGGTTCTTCACTGGCTTCAGCATCTCTGGCATCGCCATCGTCTCCACTATACTCAGTAAGGCCCTTGTTTTCTTGGACTATTCTAATGAAGCCTTAGATGAAATCATTCTCACATTTAAAATAAAGGACACATACAAATGCAGAGGTGTTTCCTGCCAGATGTGGAGTGGGTGGACATTGGACACAGGAAGATGGTCAGTATGATTGACAGCATGTCATGGGCTTTTGCGATGATGTGCTTCTCTGGGATTGCCTATTGCATCAGAGACTGGAGATGGCTGACTGTGGCTGTGACACTACCAGTCATTGCTTCTATCATCTCCTGGTGGTGAGTAAATTTCAAAGAACCTATACACATATGCATGGGTGCCAGAACCATTGTAGCTGGGGGTGGGACATTGTTTTGTCCCCACTTTTTGTTTCCTGGATAAAAGCCAAGACGTGTGCACCCCCCCACAAAACAACACACACACCCCTGCCGAGATGTAGACCGATGCCCCCCCCATATTAAAAATTTTCCAGACGTTCAAGAAGGTAGCTTTAAGAGTCTTGCCGAAGAACTGTACCATGGGATACTTGTCCAGAGGTGGGAATCCAACATTCTCCTATAACATGTGTTACGCCTCCTATTTGCATTTTTGCCTAGCAGCACCTCTTTATCTCCTTTAATCTCACTCTGTCCATCTGACTATATATTCCATCCATCTTCTTCATCTCCTGTGACACCACTCATCGTCCCCTCCATGCTCTTCCCAGTTCTATCACTCAGTTCTATCTCTTGTTTTTTTTCACCCATGGTAGGTCTTCGAGCTTAAAGCAGAAGGCTCCCAGAATTCCAGGACATATTCCAACAACTGTCTCCTCTGTTACAGTCATACAATCTCTCTGATACCACAACCATATGTTGACACTGTTATGCTGAATTTGGTTGTAAAACTATTACCATTGTTGTCAAATCAGGATCAAGTGCAGTTGACTTCGGAGTTTATCAGATATAGATATAAATGCTGTAATGAGCACAGAAGACGGACCCAAATGCAGAACATGTTTAACTGAGGAATTTTAATAACAAAAGACTACACAAAAAATGGAAGACAAAGCACAAAAATACGAGAATAATCCGGCAGGCAAAAAGGGAAATCCAAAATCCAGAAGAGAGGTCCAGAAGAGCGCATGAGATAAACTTAGTCCAGAGTCAGAAAAGGAGAAAGGCTTGGTAACTAGGTGAGGCTAGAATACTTCGCACTGTCTGTACGTCCTACAGTCCTTTTTATAGTCCCTAGAACCTAGAACTCAGGTGAATTAGATCTCCGCCTGGAGCTGTGATTAGTGGAGAGTTGACTGGGAACACCTGGCTGGTCCAACCCCTCTGCACTCGTACGAGTCCTTACAAATGCCTTAGTTTGAAACAAGACTGCATAACATTAAATGTCTCTTGTAGGTGGATTCCAGAGTCGGCTCGGTGGCTAATAGCTACTGGGAAAGTGGAAAAGGCTCATTACTACCTTCAGAAATGTGCTACCATGAACAACAGAAAGGAAATAATCTCCAGCATCAAACCTGAGGTGGGAGGAAGTGTAAACGATTAATCACATTTCAGACGTTTTAGTTAGTCGTAAGTTAGTACATCTACTTCTCTTTCACTGCAGATACTCTCCAGTATTGTAGTCACAAACAGAGAGAACAGGAACTACTCGTACCTGGATCTGGTGAGGACTCCTAAAATGAGAAGACTGGCCATGCTGACTGGCACGAAGTGGTGTGTGGTAATACTGGTCTACCCCCTACTCCACAGTACATTTCCACTGAGGATCTGTCCTTTACAGACTAGCGTTTCTGGGTTTTGCTCAAGCATTGCTGGTTTGAAAGGTGTTTTAACATTTTACACGTTTCCTCTCCTAAAATGTCACAGTCTTAACTTTTTGGAACATCAAGCACTAGTTTCAGAATGAACGTACATTTACAAATACAGTAAACCCTCGTTATTCGCGGGGGTTGCGTTACGAGAACACCCGCATATAATGAAAAAACACTTATTTTGTTTTGGTTATGAAAATGCCTAAAAATGATGCCTATTTTTATAGGGTAAACCCCAAATCTGCCCTAAATATGCTCCCAGAACACTTTAATTTCATTCTCAGTTTAATACATTACTTTTAATGAAAATATTAGGTATGCCCATAAAGGTGTGTACTATACTGTGATTCATACAAGGGCACTTTCTTTGTTATAAAGAGGTAAATATAGTAATAAAGTAGTGTAGTTTTTAGTAGTAATTTTTAGTAAAAAAACCCAAAAAAACAGTAAAATGTAGGGGTAATGACCAATATTTTTTACAGTTCAATAATTTACTGTTCAGCGGCGCCTCTTATTGTAGAGACACAGACATTGGATGGCGACTGAACTCAACCGCCTCTTTAAATTTAATTTACAGTACAGTAATAAAACTATTGGGGTTGAAGAAACACTCAAGATGAGTCAGGGATGGACTGGCAATCTGTATCTCTGGGGGACAAAGACGGCTGTCCGATGAACGTCTTTCTCGGCCGAGACGCAAACATTATAAACGATAATTAGGTTGACATTAAAAATATGGAATTCTCTGAAACATACTAAAGTAGAAATGCAAAAAAAATGTTACCGAAATGAAAACAGGAGAATCACTCAAGATGAGTCAGGGGCGGACAGGCAATCAGTGCTTTAAAAAACGGCTGTCTGACGCAGGTCCCTTTACAGCAAAGGTAACCACCCCAAAAGAGTTTTCTTTGTGTTGTCACAACTGTACAAAAACATTTATACAGAATTTATGTTCATATTTATGTTACAAAATTAGTACATTATATTTTTCTTAATCAGATAGCACTAAAATGCATGAAGAATTATATATTGCAACAAAAAAAAGCAAAATAAATCCACAAATTATTATTCCATTTCTAAAGAAAAATGACTGAATCCAAAACACTTTCATTTCATTTTAAACTCAGCTTAATACATTACCCTTAACGAAAATGAAAATGTAAGCCCTTATCCCGCCCTTATCCCGTCTCTCACAATTAATTAATGATGATGTGTTTCTCTTAATATTAAACACATTTGATATTGAATCATTTCTGAAAATGAGCAAACCATCCCCCACTGGCTTGAAAATCTTCAGGCTTCAGTGCTGTTGATGGCCCTGTTTGTGGTTCTTCTGTACCTTCTGCATCGTCTCTTGTAGCGAATTGCTGGTACAATTTCCGCGCCTTCTCACAGACTGTTACTGTCCAGGGGGATGTTCTTGTTCCTGCAGTCGGGGATCCATAATGCCAAGGCAGATTCCATCCTGACAATATTCTTATTTTTTATGGTCGACACCTTCTTAGCACCGCCACAGAAACTGATACGGTCCTCTTGATCACAGGAGCCAATAACCTAATATTCATGATTCGTTACAGTGAAATGTATCCTGAACCGCTCCTTTTGACTGTGCAAAGTTTATAAACAACATGTAGCTTTAAATTAAAAATGTGGAATTCTCTGAAACACACTTAATTAGAAATGCAGAACAATAGATAAATAAAAAACTGAAAAAGTGCAGTCGTGCAGAACGAAGCGCTCTGGAAAGCGTCTGGATGTGACCGCGCTACCCCCTACACTGATTTATAGTTGAATTTATATTTAGATTACTATTTTAGTTACAAATTTAGTAATTTTTTTCTTAATAATTTAGAAGTACAATTTGAAAAAGAAAACAAAAACATCGCCACAAAAAATGCAATAAAAAGGGGGAGAATATTTGCAGGGTCTGTGTTGTTGTGGAGATTTCCATGTAAAAGGATGAGTTCGGTTCTCATAATATATATATATATACATAAACACACACACAGGTGCGCAATGTACCAGGCATTGACAAAAACAGTAATAATGCGCCAGAAAAATTGCGCGTTATATATTGCACATTTACAAATTGCACATTTCACCCAGTAATAATATTCCACCCAAAAAATTGCACATAATCACAACATTGCGATAAATTCCACTTGCTAATTTGTCTGCCTCACTTACTTGGCTAACAGAGTAAAACTTCTCTCTCCATGTCCTGCAGCCTCGCCAGGTGCTCAGCCTGCTTAAGAAGTATGTGCGTGCTGAGCAGAAAGACAGGCAGCACGCCCTCAAGCACTTCGAACATGTGCGCATGGTGGACCCAAAGAAAGCTGCTCAAATTCGACCCCAGGTATCGCTATCACTCTTCCATCACTCAGCAAGACTAGAAGATGATAACGACTGCTTTGTAAGAGAAACTGACCTTTCTTACCCTGTTGAACATAGATGCTGACCCACCTGCGAGTGATTGAGGAGCGTCTGAATGAAAGTCTTGGCTACCTCTACAAGGTCCCCCGAGTGGCCAATGAAATCCAGGACCAAGTGGGTGAGTGCCACATGTCTACCTGGGACCCTTAAGACCCTTAGTTGAGTTGTGCAGGAGGCAAGTAGTGAATATAATGTATTTATTTCATTCTTTTTTTATAGAATAGGTTTATTAAATAGGTTTATAATCTAGTTTGTGTTCGTTTATAATAGCTTTACATTATAATAACATCCCATTATTTCACATACTGTATGAACTAATATTTCTTATTGTTTGTTTTCCTATAACTTAGTCATTTTTTCTGCCTGTTTGTCTAAACAGGGTTTTATTCCAAAATCAATACTGTATATCTGTAATATCTGTTGTTTGTGTATTTTGAAAAGAATAACAGCTGTAATATAATGAAATTGTTATATATTATATTCTTCTAAAAAAAAAGGTGGTATTAAGAATAATTTATTATTGATCATTCTTGTATGTGAAAAGCCCTCTTATATCATCATGTATCAAGAAATCAATAATTCATGAAAGTGGTCTACAGGGCATTTTGGAATCAAACCCTTCAGTTATAATTGTTTTATGAAAGGTGCTATACAGTCATGGCCAAAATTATGGAATTTTGGAATTTTTCCAGAAATTGCACCATTTCTTCCAGAAGGCTATTGCAATTACAAATGTTTTGGTATATACATGTATTTCCTTTATGTGCAATCTATCAACGCAATAAAACGTTCACATAATTTAATCCTAACCTAAAAATTATTGGCACCCTCAACTTGGTTGCACAACCTTTGGAAAAAATAACTGAAACCTATCGCTTCCCATCAACAAGCTTTTTACACCTCTCACCTGGAATTTCTGACACTCTTCTCAAACTGCTCAGGGTCTCTCAGATTTGAAGGGTGCCTTGTCCCAACAGCAATTTTGAGATCTCTCCGTAAGTGTTCGAGCAGATTTAGTGTCGGACTCATTGCTGGCCACTTCAGAACTCTCCAGCTCTGTGTGTTTGGCGTGTTTGGGGTCATTGTCCTGCCAGAACACCCATGGCCTCTGACGCAGACACAGCTTACTGACACTGGGCCCTACATTGCAGCCCACGATATTTTGGTAGTCTTCAAATTTACATTTACATTTACAGCATTTATCAGACGCTTTTATCCAAAGCGACTTTCATTCTCTAACTACAGGGGACAGTCTCCCTGGAGCAGTCTCCCTGGGTTAAGGGTCTTGCTCAGGGACCCAGTGGTGGTCTGCTGAAGGTAGGATTCGAACCCATGACCTCTTGGTCTGGAAGCAAGTATCCTACCCACTGAGCTACCTCCACCATGTTTGTCTGCAGGTGTACTGTGTTCTTTTCTTTGTAGGTCTCATTCTGGTTTCTGTAAACAGTAGAATGATGTGCTTTACCAAAATGCTCTATCTTGGTCTCATCTGTCCACAAGATGTTCTCCCAGAAGGATTTTGGCTTCTGCAAGTACAGAATGGCAAACTCCAGTCTGGCTTTTTTATGTCTCTGTGTCAGCAGTGGGGTTCTCCTGGGTCTCCTGCCATAGCGTTTCATTTCGTTCAGATGTCGGCGAATAGTTATAATTTAACTGGTGTGAAATTGTGTCAAATTTGACTTTTTGATCCAATGCACATAAAGGTAATAAACATTTGTAATTGCAATGGCAAATTAATTCTTGGATAAAAACTACAGGTTATTTTTTGATTTGGATATATCTATTGTTTTCTATATCTGACAGTTACTTTAGCTGAGTCTAGCATTGGCAGGAGCATCAGTTTGCTAGGTCTTTAAATCTCTCCTTGTTCCTCTAGTGGTGCTGATGCAGCGAGTCCAGGCAGAGGCCGCACAACAACTGTCCTCTCTGCAGACGGACATGAGAGTGAGTTACGGTAATGATGCCCTGATGCCAGACCTGCCGGACAGCACCCCCCCTCTCGACGCACTACCACCCGAGCAGGACGGCCTGGGCTTCATCCACCCTGAAAGCTTCAATCAGGCCAACACTGACAACCACGGTACCGACCGCACAGCAGCAGAGCCACAGTGAAGGCGGCTGCATAACCACAGAAAGAGCTACAGGGCTTCATAACACATAGCACACAACACCAGCAAAACAACCAGCACTCCAGCCAACAGCAACATTGCAATTACATACTAATAAATCACTGCAACCACACAAGCAGCGGTTGATCCAGTAGGAGCTTCACAGGTTTGTGGAAACGTGTGTAAGCTTGTCGTGTTTGTTTTGGTGTTCTCAGTTGAACCCGTAGATGCCCGTCCATCTCCAGACAGGGGACTGCCTACACGACCTGGTGAGTGCCTGTGTTAACTTCAGTTACTCAGCTACTGATATCATATGATTGATGTTTTTAACATTCATTAAAATTTATATTAATATTTCTATCTTTCTAACAGCATTATCTACTGCTTTTAAAGATGCATTTGAACTCTAAAGGCCCAAATAGTCATGTGCAAACTCCAGTCAAAGATTTGTTGTTTTTGTTTATGATATTTAAGATTTTAAAGTGTTAACATGCTCTCTGCAGAACAACCAAAATAGCACATGATTTAAAACTGCTATTGCTGATTTTTAAATATTGGGAAAATAAAAATATAACCATATTTTTTATAGGCCACATTTTATACAGTCAATAAATTATACAAATGCACAAAATAGGGCAAAATGACTTACAATTTTAAACAAAATGTTTTAGTTTAACCAGAAATACCAGGAACTATTGCATATGACAGTATATAGTCCCATGCTTTTTTTAAATGTGAAAATAAATAAGAAAATGCATGTATAGATTTAAATAGAAATCACTGATCTTTGATTTTTGTTTCTCATATTAACAGTTGTTGTATTTTAAGATAATAAGAAGCCTAGCTTTAAAGGTTTAACTGTTGTGTGTGTTTTTGTGTGTGTGTGTGTGTGTGTGTGTGTGTGCAGCATCTGGTTTGAAGCCAGAAGAAATGCCTGAAGTTCGAATGGATACTGAAGAGAGGCACAGTGCTGGATATGAAGTACACCACCAGAAATTGGTACAAGCATACCACACACAATTAACCTTTGGTGCAGTCGCTCACCACATAAATGTAACAGCCAAAATGCATGCAAGCCTCTTTTTTAGTGTCAATATCAGTATAATGAATTTGCAGGATGGGTGATTAACAGACGCTCTGTCCGTTCAGGTGTTCTTCGCAGAAGATGTAGGCTCCAATAAGGGAGCTATCATTGGCCTAATGGTGGGAGGTGTTGTCATAGCAACGGTCATCGTCATCACCCTCATTATGCTGAGGAAGAAGCAGTATACGTCCATTCACCACGGAGTCATAGAGGTGTGTGCGCTGAAGCTTTTGTTTGTGTTGTTATAGTGCAGTTCAGTGAAATGTGAAGTCAGAACCGTGGCTCACCGCTTGCCTTTTGGTGTTCAGGTCGACGCAGCAGTGACCCCAGAAGAACGCCACCTCACTAAAATGCAGCAGAATGGTTATGAGAACCCCACCTACAAGTTCTTCGAGCAGATGCAGAATTAAAGAGAAACTCTATCACCCCACACCCCTCCCATTCACCTCACTACATCAGGACAGAGACCACAGGCTCGACCTGCACCAGGGCCGAGCTCTGTTGCCTTGGAGATGAGAGTGGCTTCTATCACCTGACCATTTCATCTAATCACAGATGAGCGTTCACTTTGTTTTGCACAGCAAAAGCGATGCCTCATCGCTGTCCAGCCGTACACCATATGTTTGTCTTGTCTGTCTGTCTTGGCGCTAACCCAGCTAACTCCTGTACCTGTCAATCATCAGTGCTGGCAGTACCTTTGGCCAAACTCAACCTCTGTCTCTCTTTTCTCAGTTTCGGACTTGCCTGTCCTCTCTGTCATTCCACATGTCCTCTCCAACTCCAGTCCTGTCCATGCTTTTTCTTCTTCACCCACCTTTAAAGTCTTTTCGGGCCCCCCCTCCCCCTCTTCATCATCCTGTCTTTTTCCTGGGTGTTCAGATGACAGCTGTGCTGGGCTCGAGTCTGTGAGACTCCAACCACAAAAGATGGCCAGAAGCAGAATAATGTACTCATTTGAGCTTTTCCATTTCAGGACCACTCTGTCCTTGCAGCTCCGTTTTTCCAGAAAAAAAATAAATATTTAAAGAAAAAAAAGTGATTAAAAATACATCTATAAATATAAATATATAAATATAAACTTAAGGAGATAATGAAAATGAATGTTTGTTTTTTATTTTGTGTGTAATTATGTATTGAAATAAGGCAGAAAATAGCTGTACCTATTTAGTGCATGGCAGTTATGACCGAGAGGTTTGTCCACGTGCGGGCGTCGGCCTCTCTCATGTAGAACTTTTAGCAGGATTGTACATTTTAGTGTTTTCTCGTGATCACGTAATTTTAAAGAATAGAATAATTCCAAAATCTGTTCAGAGCTTTGTTGTCACAAAAGACATGCTTTAAATGAAGTCAGCGTTTTTGTTTGGTTTCGTTCGTTCTTTTCTTTAAGACTACGCCACAACACGCGCACACACAAACACACGGCTGCATGGGGCTGAGAAGCTGTATGTAATATGATAATGAAGTGTAATATAAGCCCATGTGTTCTGTTGACGTTCTATGCACTCTGTGTTTTGTCTTTACCAGCAGCCTCACCTGCTGGCCCTGTTCAGCTTCATTCCAAGTTAGGAAGAAGGAAATTACTGGAAGTTTTTCACTTAAATATCCACCATTTCAGATTAATAATTAAAGCTCCAGTTTCCCATTTGCATTCCTGTGTGTCTGTGATATTCACAAACACTAAATGGGACAGAAACTCCTCACCTTTTCTCCTCTTTCCACAATTTATCCATCACTTATTGTATAACTTCTAGTGCCATGCAGGCAGGTGCTCACTTAGGAAGTTTAGGAAGAGCAACAGAAGTGGTTCAGGTCATGGTCTCCAAAAACGTCTGCAAAGACCTGGTATGTCCGCAGATGTTAAAGAAAATGAACCGAGTTTTTGAAGACTGAGGTCAGCTGATTTAACGACTTGATTCAAGTGTGCTCGTTCCTTAAAAAGTCTGCAGCCATGTCAGCTCTTTGTTGAGAAAACTGGTGACCCCTGGTTTAGGGTGTTAATTGAGGTAGCATGGAAATCTGGCATGCAGCTCCATTCTGTAATACTCTGATTAACACAACCCACCAGAAGCACTACAGCCATGCCTTTCCTTTTATAGTACTTATGTGTTTAAAGTCATCATGCTAGATCAGGCTCTCTTAGAAAGCAGAGTGGAAAAAAACGATGAAGGACGGAGTGAAAATAAAGATAAAAAATGAGGGTAGTACTAGAAGGCACTCCACAAGACCTTCAACTGAAGTGAATGCGACAAACACTGTGGAATTTCACAGCACAGCAAGGACACTCCACTCATTCCCTCCGTTCGCAGGCAAAAGCACTTAAATCAGGTGTTGTGGTTATGCAAGGATACTCCGAGATGAGCGTCAGTACAGAACAGTGAAGAAAGAGAAGGATCTCCATTTTTCATCAATATCTCCTTTCTGTGTATTTCCCCCACATGGATATCAATCCAAATCATTGGCTTAGACTGGGGAAAGGCTTTCTACACTGTATCCCATTAATAAAGTTTTGAATGTACATACAGTTCTGTGGTATTGTGGTGTTTGAAGTTCAGAGTGTGTGTGTGTGTGAGAGAGAGAGAAAGAGAGAATGTACATATGCCAATAAGCACAGACTAGATTCAGGTGTTCAAAAATCAACTGTCTCTTTATTACCCCCTGGTGGACAGCTAAAAGTACCTCACCGCGAGGGAACCGGAACCTCAAAATAAAAAAAGAACAGATCCTTTACAAATGGAAAATATCAAAATACGCTGCCCTCATGGCTATCAAAAACATAGAATATATACAATGGAAATGCAGCCAAAGCTACCCTGCAGTCAGAGAAGAAGCATACAAAAACCCAAAGCCCATACATGGTCATTGATCGTTGTAATTATCTCTCCCTCTCATAGGACCTGCTATATTGTCCTTAAACATTCACTCATTCATTCATGTATATACATACTCACTCACTCTTAAAACACATACACACACCTGCTCAAAAGCCTGCTTGCCCTGCCCTAAATCCCCTCCTTCGCTCTCTTCTCCCAGGCGTAGAATAACCCAGCTCGCCCCACTCAGCTGTCCTTCTCCAGTGCAGCAGCAGCCAGGGTGACCGTGGTGACGGGTTGCCCTGTAGCCGTCGCGAGGGTGACAGTGTTGACGGGCTGGGCGATCCCATGCAGCTGTACACGCGCTAGTTTCTTCTGCTCGCACTCTGTCACCAGGTTGTTGAGTTCAGCGGCACTGTAGCCGATTAGAGTCCTCAGGTCACATACAAACTTGTATACAAAGCGCTTTCCCTGCACTTTGCTGATCATGTCGCCATCGTAGTAGTATCTGTGGAAAAGAAAGGGTCTTTACGCTCAGTTCTAAGCAAATAGCAGAATAGTCAGGCACAAAAAAAAAAATCACACAGAACTGCTTGCATTTATGAATTATAAATCTGCTTCATAATGGGAATGCATTATTTATTGACCATTTCATAAAATAGTCACAGCACAAAATGGTCACAGAGGACCACCAGCAATTATGCAACTTAACATCTACAATGTACAACATTGTGACAAAATAATGTGACTATATCAACCTCAAAGGTGTAAACTGCACAACGTTGCCCCTGCTTTCATGTACCACTATACAAGCATGCATGGGGACAAACCTGAGGGCTCTGCTGAGCTTCTCGTAGTTCATGGTGGGCTTGTTCTTGCGCTGGCCCCATTTCTGAGCCACTAGCTCAGGCTGGTTGAGTTTGAATTCACCCTCTTCTCCCACCCAGGAGATACAGTCCCTCGCATCCTTATCAGTCAGTAGCTCAAGCAAGAACTGCCACAGCTGGATCTGTCCATTATTACCTGAGAGGGGTATTCAGAGAATTATTTTCTGTACACTTGATTTTATATTTTTATATTTTTCTTGTCTTTGTGTCTCCGTGTGTCTGTACAGTCGAAGCATAAAGCAATTACTTTAAGGATCAATAAATGTTTCTAATTCTGATTCATTTCCTCATTATCTGACAAAAACCTTGTATTTGTAAGTATAACATCTCATTAAAAAGAAAAGTATTATGAAAGGATGTTATTTTATAAAAGGATGTTAAAAGAAACCTTCGCCATTTGTCAGTTTTCAAGAAACGTTTTTTACAAGGTAAAAGGTACCTGGAATTTTTCAAATTAGGTAAAATATGAAAAACTGGAGATACAATGTTGGGTTTCAGCAATGACAATATGCAAAATATGCAGTAAGTTCTCTACTAAAGGGGATTTTCCTTCTGTGCTGTTTACCTGTGCGGTTGCCTGGGGAACTACGCTCTTCTCCTGAGATTCGAGGAGCTCTGGGAATTTTGTTATGCTTCTGCACCTTTATGGCTGTCGGTGTAGACTGTTGCAAAGAAGCGGGGATAATCTGCACAGCTGGAGACCAAAAAGAAAGCCATAAGTGAGACAAAAAAGGAAATTAGACAGTAACTTATCTGTTGTGTGAAGCACTGTAGGAAAAAAGGTCATAGACCTAACTTAGTCACACCTGTGAGCCTTGATTTCTTGTAATGATGTAACATACTACGTAACATCATGAATACAACATTGTTTATCAATCAAATGTGTGTCTGATGGATTCGCAGCATGCAGTCAGTTACTATAAACAAATTAAACACATTTCCCTGTATTTAGTCAAGGCATGAAAGAAACCTGTTGCATTATTACAAAAGCAAAAGGTCAAAATCTGCAGCTACACATACATAAGACATATAATCTTGAACTCTTTTAAAGTCACAATCAGGAACTGCTCTAGGTGGCTGCAAAAGGATTAAAAACTGTAGGCATGTCACAAGTTGCCAAAGAGCACACACTGTATCATTAATAGTAGCATGCCCATCCTGGCACCATTTCACCAATTGTTGATAAATTATACTTTTATGTTAGATTAGTCACTTTTATGATCCAAGTGAGTCTAACTATAACGGAAATAATTGAGGAATCCACCTCTAAGGTCACCAAGCATCTAAAACACTTATATAAAGGATTACTGGAAAACAGGACTGATGTTTCTGTTAAGCACAGAGAAATAATGAGTCTTTGAATCAAGACACTTACGCTGGTCAATTGTGACTGTTGCTTCCTGTCCCTGCTCCTGACTTGCCAAAACATCTGCACAGAGCGTGCAACACAACAGCACACAGGAATACAAAAAGAAAAGAAAAATCACGTCTGATTAACAGGGAAAGTACACATACAGAAATTGTTTTCATACACAAGAAAATATAACTAGCACTGAGCTTATGCTATATATAAATAAAACACAATCACGTTTTTCACTTTTCTTTCAGACACTCACATTTGCGCAACAGCTCGAGATGGCTCCACAGGATCTCTCCGTTAGGCACCCTCTGGAGGAATTCGTCCTGGCTGAAGGCACACAGCTGGCGACCTGGAATGTGGATGCCACCCACCTCCATCTCTTCAATGTTGAATTCTTTCATCACCCATACTGCCCAGTGGATCACCTGATCCGCGGACCACTGCACTGGGTCTGCCACAGTCACACAGTATTACTGTTATGAGCCAGGGATACTGTAAAATCTATGACTACCTTGTCCCTTGACATACGAAATGGGTTATCCCAAACCCCAAATGAATACAATCACTTATGTAGGTGTGTTCAGGCCATATTAGTAAAATTTTTGCCATGGCAATATGAGCTGTGAATCCAGTACAGATTATGCTATAAAGATATCACACATTAAAGAACACACATGACACTAATAAAACAAATGACTTCTTTATGTTAATTAGACTTTAACCAGATGTATGTATAACTACAACATATACTGTAAAATTAAATTTGTATCACTGCCACAGTGAAAGTGCAGAGCAGCACCGTCATATTGAATGAACACTTGTGAAACAGTATAACAATATTGTAAAGCACGGCTGATTCACAATGGCACTTACCATAAGGAATGTTCAGTCGGACCTGCTCTTTACGGTATCCCTCCAGTGCGGCGGCCCATCGAGTCACCTGCTCTGAGGTTTCATCTGCAATTGTTGCACGCTCCACTGCTATTACCTGCCCATCCTCAACAATGTGAGCCTCCTCTCCTGCAACATCTGGGTCTATCACCACCTCTACGGTCTCCACTGGCTTCACTATCTCCAGAATATTCAACTTCTCTTCACCTAAAACATAGCAAGAAACCTTTAAAAGTTAGGAAGATGATTATTCTGAATGAGTCACAAAAATACAATGGAGAAAAAACGGAGATAAAAATGTGTGTGTGTATGTGTGTGTGTGTGTGTGTGTGTATGAAAAGTACACACACACCTGGTCTGGTGACAATCTGAACACTGAGCTGGACTGTGCCATCTGTTTTCACACCCTGGTCAAAAAGGCTGTGGTCTGGGTGCAGCTGCAGACGGTATGCAAAGATGAGTTCAACCGATCATTTACAAACACAGAATCAGAGAGAGATACACCAGGAATCTATATATCACACACTAACCTGGATGTCCTGCAGACAAATATCATATCCATCAAGAGCAATTTGTAGACGGGGTTCCAGCAGCTTCTTCAGGTTGCCAACTGGCTCATTAATATCAATGTCCTGTGTGATCAGTTCAGCTGCTGTAATGGTGTGTTCCTCGATCCTACAGATCCAACAGAAACCACGCACACACAGAGAAGAATGAGGTCATACAGGACAGAGCTGAGAGTGGAGAACACAGCAACCATTGATGAGTCCCAGGACAAGAGTTACACAATCCTCTAAAATCAAGTTCACAGTTAAAAAAATAAGAGAGTGGGAGGGAAAAGAAGAGAAAGTACCCTTCTTCTAAACATTCTGGTTTTACATGTCCATCAATTTCGATCTCAATCAGCTCTTCGGTCTCACTTTTTGACATCTTGTCAGTGAAATTTAAACCTGCAAACAGAACAAGCCATCACATTTGAATCACTGGTAGTAGAAAGCAAATTATGAACATTCTACAAATAATTATTACAGACTAATTATGAAATTCCTTTTTTTTTTTTTTTTTTAAATAACTTTTTTTTTTTTTAATCTATCAGGTTTGGGGGTAAAGTTTAAGCGTTCTACTTCTGGGGGAAATTAGTAAGCACCGTCTACTAACACTATTTTTAATAAAACCAAAAGAAAGTGAGATGATGATGATGATGTCGATGGTCTGTAAACTAGTATTGCATTGTTCCTTTCGCGCGCATATAGCTAGGGAAACGGTCAGCCGCAGAAACAAACCTCCGAAGGCGGGGAAACTCTCACGCAAGGCCGAGGCTTGGCCAGTGAGTAGGCCCAAGGGGGTTTCTTTACCGTATACATAACACAAATAAGACATGTCGAGCAGGAATGCTTTAATATTAGGCCTTATTTAGTCGTTCGTGTCGAAAGTGTATAAAAATCGACTTCTTGTAGTTGTTTTGGGCTGAGAAGGAAGGACGGGACGAACAGAAGTGCCATGTTGGGTGGTTTTGGGTTTCGTGGGGATAATGAGAGGGAAAAATGAGGCGAGCGGCCACTTTTTCGGGAAAGTTTAGAGACTTTTGAAAAAGCTCGCTACACTTTTTGATTGTGGAAAGTTAAAACGGAAATGGAAGAAACGGAAACAAAACAACAGAAGGGCAATGTAACAGCAGCCGGAAATCCTGGCGAGAGTCGAGGAGCTGTCAGACTTCCGAAAGAGAGAAACGGAGCGGGGGCTCACGGGGGAGAAATATCAGTCAATTCTCCTTAAACTGGCGAGGAATCGACGCGAATGGGGAGGTACATTAATCTCTGAACTCTAATTTGCTTCTCTGACATACCTGGTCTTTGTTTATCTTCTTAGAGAAGAAACAGAATGATCAGACACTCCTGCATGGCAGCCGCCCCAGCAGAAGAGACCTAACCTCGCTGCTGCTTTTCTCCACTTTCGGCTCGGATTTGTACACAATAGCCTTTCTGTAACAGCAGTTTCAACTTCTCCAACACGCAGGGCAGACTTCTCAGCCGTCTAAGAGGCTCATTCGGTTAAAAAACACACGCAAAACGCGTGGCCCGGGCCCCTTTAGCACTGTTAGCTTGTCCCGCCACTCTCTGGCACTGAGAACCGTTAGCCTGTCTGAGCAGCTTCTTCAAGAGGGAAGGGTCGAAATAAACCTCACAAAACTGACCTTTAATCAAACCCGATGTCTACAAAGACGCCCCCTCCAAAGGAGCAAGAGTAAGGGTCTACATACCTGGTGTTTTCGGAAAAGTGAGTGAATACAGAAGGCTGTAGTAGTGGTTGGAATAGTGGGGCTGGAGCCAGCTAGCCCAGTGCGCGCTAACTTCACTAAATGTTCATGCTGGTTTCGCTCAGACCTGCACTGGGGGCGGGGAGGCGGAGGAGGCCTCGCTATCCTCACACAGTCCAGCAGCATGTCCCAGCTGGAAAATACCGACTTAGCACTGGATAATTGCTGTGGTCGGTCAAGATAGGGATTTAAAAAAAAAAACTAAGTCGAAAGATAAGGTCTCTCATGTCTTTATTCCTTAAGTAATTCCAATGACTTTCTCACCCCCCTCTTTTTACCATGACGGAACTGTGGCACTTAAATTGTTTTATTTTCATTAATCTAAGAGGCTTGTTGGTCAGTGAAGAAAGAGATTTAAGACAAACCTACTTGAAACACAAGGTTTGTCATGTTTTTCCTCAACCTCACCCCCACCCCTTCTCCCTGTGCTGGATCTGTGGCAGTTATATTTATTATCTTTAGTCTAACAGGCTTGTTGGCTAGTGATGAAAAGGGCTTTAAAACAAACTAACTCAAAGCACAAGGTCTCTAATGTCTTTATGTCACAGGTAACTCCAGCCTTTCTCAACCACCCCCTCTTTATCATGCTGGAACTGATACACTGACTATACAATATTTCTAGGCTTGTTGGTCAGTAAAGAAAGGGGATTTGAAACAAACTAACTCGAAACACAAGATATGTCATGTCTGTAAACGTTCCCACCCCTCCCCTTTTTTACTGTGGTGGAGCTGTTTATTGTTATAGATTATTTCCAGACTTGTTGGTCAGTGAAGAAAGGTATTTAAAACTAAGTCTCTCAAAATACAAGGTCTGCCATATCTCCAACCTTTCCCAACCACCCCTCCCTTCTATGACAATTACTGTAAATGATCATCTTAAATACACCTTCTATGTCAAATATAGACATTGTTCTTGAGACCCCCTTTAATATTCTCTTAAAATTGCTACAATCCCAAAGATTAGGGAAAACTGATCAGATGAGGTGGGAGTGGACATTGAGGATGACATTTGGGACTGTTCTCAACAAAGTGAATAACGGTGCCTCCTGTGCCAAACTCAGTATTATACAATTTAAAGTATTACATAGAGTCCATTTTTCTCAAAGTTACCCTAGTCTACCCTAACCTAGACACTACCTGTGACAAATGTCAGACTGCCCTGCTGACTTGACTCATATGTTCTGGACTTGCCCTGTTTTGACAGCTTATTGGTACTATACATGATTATAAAGATGAATGTACCAGGCTTGATGATCAGTGAAGTAAGGGATTTAAAACTAACGTTGGTCATGTTTTTTCTCCTTAAGTAATATCCTGTCCTGCCATGTGAAATATCACTACTTATGTCAATGTTACTGACCTACTACTCATCTCTACTACAGCAGTAACGTCCCCCTAACTATCATGTGTCGTTAGTAATTGATGGTGTTGTATGGTGGTGGCCTAGTGGGTAGGATACTTGCCTCTGAACCAAGAGGTCATGGATTCGATTCCTGTCTTCCTCATACCACCGCTGGGTTCCTGAGCAAGACCCAAAAGTTGCTCCAGGGAGTCTGTCCCCTATAGTTAGGCAATGGAAGTGGCTTTGGATAAAAGCGTCTGTTAAAATGTATTAAATAATAAATGTAATTCAGTAATGTAAGTTACTTGTCTGTAGTATTTATTTCCCAGTGTTTGTGTATATAGCGTGGTGTTTTTCATATTGAGGATTTATTTAGACATTATTGTTCTTGTCTCAGCATCTGTGTCTTTGCAGTTGTAACAATCAATTTCCTCTGGGATCAAGAAAATGATCTGATTCTGATTCATTCCAACATTTCTGAACCTGTAACTGTGACACTTATGCAATACTTTTTCCTGGCTTGTGAACAGTGAATGCTGATGTGTGAAGTTTGTTCGACATCATCACTGAAGGAAATAAATACATCTGCAATCTGCAATTTGTGTGGTTTGTGTTTTTTTTAATTTATTTAAAGAAATGTCTGTGTATAATTCAAGCATGATTGAAGGACATTTTTACTTATTCACTTCCATTTCAAACACTTTGAAACGGTATTAGCAGACTGTGAATATAGAAAAACTTGTGCACATCATTAAAAAAAATAACCGTAATAAGACAAATTTTACAGGTTTGCAAGAGGTGTGTAGTGACTGACTGTGGGTCAGTTTTATTATCCAGTGTCTGGTACAGTGAGGATCTTCACCACCAGCTGGCGCTTCTGTAACAGTCTTCTGCTCCTGTGACCAGTCAGTTTTGTTGCATCTCACGTTGACTGCTTTTGGACTGTTCCCGTCTGGAAATCATGTTTATTTCCAAAGATGTATTTTGAAATCTTCAGTGCAGGGAGAAGACACCGCAGTCAGCCTGCTGGAGCTTCAGGATCCATCCACTGTGTGTGTGCTATCCTCAAATCATGAAAGATTGTGTGTGCCTGTAGTATCTAGGCTGAAGATAAAAGGAAGACATAATCAACAGTGAAAAGTAGCAGACGTCGTTTTTTATATAGTTCATAAACGAAAATAAAATATCATTTTACCATTTAACAAGTTACAGTTAATTGCAGCAGTGTTTCTAAATCTTTCCTCTGTCCATAAAGCAACAAGTTACACTAATGTGTGTGTGTGTGTGTATGTATGTATATAAACTACCTGGACAAAAGTATTGGAACACCTATTAATTATTAAATTAAGGTCACCCCTTACTTCCAGTGAAGAGTTTAATCAATGTTTCTGTGTACCAGGACATTTTGGACAATGCCATGCTTCTAAATGTGTGGACACAGTTTGGGGAAGAACGTTTTCCATTCCAGCATGACTGTGACACAAATCAAGGTCCATAAAGACATGGTTGGATGATTGGGTGCACATTTCCCCACAGAAACATCCCCCAAAATCTTGTGGGAAGCCTTCAAAGAAGTGTGGAAGCTGTTATAGCTGCTAAGGGGGACCAACTCCATATTAAAGTCTATGTATTTGAGAGCAATCTCTATAAAGTCTCTGCTGATGTAATGGTCAGATGCACCAATACTTGTGTTCATATAGTGTAAATAATGTGTTCATTTCAGTGCCTGGGCAGTTCTGAACAGGAATGAATCCTCCAGCATTTTCCATCTGTAGCACCAGAAGTATATCGCTCATTTTTACAACATTTTTTGAAACCCATATAGACCATATGCTACAGAGTTTAAGTTGAAAATGCTGGAGTATTCCATTATGATTAATACACTCATTGGTTTTGACGAAGAGAACACAGGCTTAGCACTTACATCTGTCGGGGTTCTGTGTTTAGTAATATTCCTAAAAGGCGGTGAAAAGATTTGCGATTATTTTCAAAGCTTTGATAACAAGTTTAGCTTTAATATCATGACAGACTTAAGCAGGCAGGTAGACAACTGCCACGAAAAGCCTACCTTTTCTGTTTTCCTTTTTTCTTTTCCTCTGTTAAGAAATATCACAAAGATTAGAAGATTTTACCAAAAGGTTTTCAGTTGTATCTTGTTTGTACAAAACTGTTGGTTTTGACTGAACTCACTGCGGCAGCAGCCCCGTCTGCAGCAAAGACAAATGGCCAGAGAGCAAGAGAGCAGAAAGAGTGCGGCACCCACTCCCACTGCAATGACTAATGTCAGATTTAGCTCAACTGAAACAAATATACAAACAAATATAACGTCAATTTTCAGAGTTGAGCATAGTATCCCAAATCCATAGTCAAGTAAATGTACTCTTACTATGTTGGCACAATGGTTCAAGTAGTAAAGTAGCCAATAGCAAAACTGAGTCTGAGTAGGAATATTCATATCAGATAAAGACTAATTAATCTATTGAACTGCAGAATTTGAGTTTTCCTTTTTTCTTATTTTGGGACCATTTTTATCTCAAATAAAATGCTGAAACTCAAAAATGCAACAAGTCTACAAGCTGGACAAAACAGAAGAGAAAGTATTTCATGAAAACTGCAAAAAAAAAAGTATATTTGACTATCCTCACTAATATTTGCCCTGATTTTGTTATTTACTGTTTTATTAATTACTCAATACTGCAATTAATGAAATGTAACTGATTGAATGTAGCTGATTGCCAGGTTTGACTTCAGCCAGGCCTGTTGAATCTAAACAGTTTCTAAGTTTGCTTAATATTTGCTAAGTTTCTACAAGCACAGTATGCTACAGTCACAGTTAATTCCAGAGAAGCTGAGGGAATAAAGTTAACATATTTGTGGAAATGGTTATAAAGCCATTTCTTGAAATGACTTAGCAGGAAATTCCCCCAAATTCTTTGTCTGGTGACTGTATCTAAAACAACTGCAGCAATGCTTTGCGTGACACATACACTCACTCACACTCTCCCTCTCCCTCTCTCTCTCTCTCTATCTCACACACACACACACACCAACTTCTTCTACTGCTGCTAGCATGTCAGTGTTGCAGCGATGAGAACAATCCACCACCCAAGAGAAAACTACTCACTGGTGGTCTTGTGCAGGTCAAAGAGTACCTAGTGAATATCAATCTGTACATTTACATTAACATCATCAGGCAGGCTCTTATTCAGAGTGGTGAACATGGGTGCTTTATAGTAATCAAGAAAGCACACCCCGCACAATAGAAACTGTATTTAATGAGGTGTTTTATCAGTGTAAGTAGCCAAGCAAATGTAACTAGTCACTGCCCACTTCTGTTAGTTTACTGCAATGCCTTCCTAGTGGGTCCTCCAGCTTACATGGTAAGACTCTTACAGCCGGTTCAGAACGCAGCAGCTCAGCGGGTTTTTAACCAACACAAATGTCAAATGTCGCCAAAACTGCTGATTGACCTACAGATTTGAGCACTTAGTCTCTGGTTCTCACACAATCCTGAAACTTGAATATTGTTGGTCATTTTGGATCAAAGCGTCTGCCAAATGATAGCAATGTAATGTGATGTAAGTGGGTCCATGCTGAGTACCATAAGCAGCACAGGCCTGTTATACTTACACTCTGTGATCTTCATGTGTTGGCCTGCACAACTCTTGGGTGCACCAATTCCGTTTGAGGCCTCACAGCGGTATTGTCCTGCATCAGATTTCGACACACTCTTGAATTTCTGTTCCAAAAGACCAGGGAAGGAAGCACAGTAAACAAAGATTGAGATGAAAAATCAACGACAAGCCCAGTGGGCAGAAAGTAAACAATCTGCGTGTGTATCAAAATCAATCAGGGTGTAGTCAGCCGATGTCCGTCCAGTGAACTGGAGATGCATATATATGTGTTTGTGCGTGTGTGTGTGTGTGATGGTACATGCATACAGATACATATCACAAAGATCAAACAGCTCTTAGTTGTGCTGGAACAAACCAGAGTGCCTGTTTTGGGGTCCAGGCTGTAGTTGATGTCCGGCAGATGAGCTGTGCTCAAGGGCTTGTTGTCTTTGTACCAGCTGTAAGTAGCAGGAGGAACACTCAGCTTGTCTTTGCAGTGCAGCTCCACCACAGAGCCTCTCGTCGCAGTCTCAGGAACCTGGCAGGATGGAGGGTGAGGGGGCACTAGCCATGGGACACATAGAGGGACACATTTGTCAGGTCACTACATTTGATTAGAGCTCTTTAATTTAAACTAAGCTCAGTAGAGCTGCTCTTTGAAACTGTAACCAAATGTTAATAGATTATAGTGTTTTTCAGTCACCTTCTTATACTTGATATCTGCGTGTAAATTGTCGATCTATGTCCCGGTTTGATTCGTAGTGATCTTTGATTCGTTTCATGTTAATGATACTGTATGTACATTTGCTAAATGTGTGTGAAATTTATAAAGTTGAATAAGCTCACCAAGCACACTGAGAGAGACTGTAACCTCGCCCAGATGGATCTTATCATGCCGTGCAGTGACCTCACAGTGATAGACCCCCGAGTCTTTCTGGGTAACGCCACGCAGGGTCACCGTCGCCCCTTCGATCGAAGCTCGGCCTTTAAATGGTCCTGATGAAAGTGACATCAGCCTTAATAACTGATATATACTTTATATACTTTATATACTTTATATGTCTTATATAATAATACATAATATACCATAAACATATAATAATACCATAAACTATGGTTCATCTTCTTGTAATTACAGTAATTAGCCTAACATAAGCACAACAGTCAGCCTTGCAAGCACATATTTTAAAAACAGATGTTGAAAGACTAGGACAGAACTACAACAGCGAAACTCACCTGTAAACTCTCCATCAAAATAAACATAGGAGACATCTTTCCCTTTCTTTTTCCACTCGATTCGAGGGTTCCTCTCTGTTTCTGTGCGGAACTCGCAGGAGAGAACAGCATCTGTTGAAGTGTTAGGACCATTGCAGCTCAAAAACTGATATACTGACACAAAACCCACATTCTTTATGATCCTCATTAAAACCAGCTCACGTACTTGTGTTTTCATGAACCTCCACTTTTGGTTTGCTGGTTGAGACAGTTACTGAAATGCTGCAAGGAACTGTGTAATAAAGAGAAATAATAAACGAGATATATGTGAGATGAATAAACAAACAACAGTCATATTCAGTTGTTCATGTATACTAAGAAATGTACTTGTGACATTAGATACAGATCAGATTTATACAGATACCAAAATCCAAACGAGTGAATCCACATTTCCTTTGTCATCATTATCTTCTTCTGTTTCTCCTCAGACTGTTCCCTCTAGCTATTATTTGAAACCCTTAAAGAAATTATTGTATTTTCTTTGTTTGTGCTTTTTTTGCTTTTAGTTGCTGCTTGGTTTGTTAACCTCAGAGATTTAGTTGAGAGTCTATAAAGGTGTTCATCTTTTCTGGTCTTCACAAAAAGGTGAAAGAAGGAACTCACCCTTCTTTAAAACAGGGGGGAGAATCTGAACTGTCAAAACATTATGATGCTACTAACACACCACTCTGTAAAACATATTGCTTTTCCTATAGCTGCTCACCCACACATCTCTCTCAGCCGTGCCAGGAACGAGGCTGCTTTGGAATGTTTAAAGGATTGATTAATGGGCAGCGCAGTGTGGGGGACTGGTCAAGTCTGACCTGGTGACCTCTCTTGAAAACATATTTTTTCTCCCTTTTTGTTATCAGTTGTTATCAGTTCTATGTCCCAGAGCACTGTAGTGAAACGAGAGGCATTGAATGAAAGTTTTCATTTTATATCCTTGGTTCCACTAAAATCCATTATTGTAGACAGTGTACATTCTGCACTTGTGTATATTTGCATTTTGTGTTAATATCAAACAACAAACACATATCGAACAAGCTCATATAATGCTGGAATTTAATTAGTTACAAGTTATATAATACTGATGATAAAATCTTTTTGAGGGGTAATTTCAAGCACAAACAATATGAAACGATCTTCAGGAGATCCCTGATAGCAAATCACCTTCACAATCTCTAAGAACACTTCAGAGCATCATATAAACAGCCATGTGCCTGCAGGGATTCCAACCCAGACCCTCTCTTACACTCACACACACACACACACACACACACACACACACACACACACACACACACACACACACACACACACACACA
>JBBPDB010000002.1:6643484-6683471 GCA_037974465.1 Brachypetersius altus | reverse complement strand
ACACACACACACACACACACACACACACACACACACACACACACACACACACACACACACACACAATCTCTTTCTCTGTCTTCAAGCATTCTGACCACCTTCCCAGTGATCCCATTGAAAGAGTAGGTACAACTTTTTTGTGATTTCACAGTGATTATGCATTAATGAAGGCCGAGGGCAAAACAAGAATCAATAAAACTATTAAACACTTTAAATCTAAATTATCACTCTTATGTATTCATTTAACATCAAACATGTCTGAGTCCTACTGCTTAGTTGCTCTAAGAATAAAAATGTTAAAGTTTTTTTCAGTCTTACTAAAGTGTTGCTGTGGTTGAAGATGGTCTAGTAGGTTATTGGCATTTTAGAGTTCTCTGTCTTTGTTCAAACTTTAGAAAACAATTGTTAAAAAAGTCTGTAGAAATGATCAAATCAGCATAATGCTACTCACTCAGCAACAGTGTCAGCAAAGTTCTGAAGGTACACAGTGGTGCTCGGCTCATCCTCCCTCTTGTTCAGTGCAGCAGTCGATCAGTAATGAGCTCAGAGGAACAACACAGAGCTTTTCCTTCTCCACTGTAACGCCCCAATACAAGAACATCTCTCTCTCTCTCTCTCTCTCTCTCTCCCTCTCATACACAAGCACCCCCTAACACACACACCCCCACACACACTCCCCAGCTTCACATTCACAGTAATCATGTTCTGCAGTCTAATCAAGTGTCATGATGTGCTTAGAGATGTTTTAAAGTTGTAAATGGCTCCATTTTTTTATTTTCTGATTTACAAGAATAAGTGACTGAAAAGTCCTGAAAAGCATCCAACAAATATTTCCAACATGCTTTCATTCATTTGGAACTAGTTCAGTAAAGAAATGCTGTAGGATCCTGTGTTCATGCATTTACCTCCCCATGTACACTTTATGTTACTTAATTTGTACACATTTACAGTGTTCACTTATTTATATTGGCCATTGAACACTGCAGTACAGAGCTTCAGATACATCATGCTGCATGCAAATGTTCAGGAAGGACATCCTATTATTTTATGTCTACGGGTTCATTCATCTACAGTGTGAACAACATGAAATTTGATACTGTATTTTTGATCTCTGTATTTAACCCATTCACCAAGTGAAGCAGCAGGCAGCCAGGAACACTGTGCCCGGGGAGCAGTGTGCTCAAGGGTACCTCAGAAATGCCACTAGCAGTCCTGGGATTCAAACCCACAACTTCCTGATTGCAGGAGCAATTAAACACTAGGCGCCTAATTCTGTATCTAAGGAAGACTCAACATAAACCTACCCATAATCTTAACGTCAGCAACTAAAAGCAAATCTTTATGCTCTTTGAGTTTGTTCCAAAACGTTGGATTTGTGGTCCTTGTGAGGACCAGCAAAATGTCCCCACTCCTACAGATTGTCCAGTACCCCTGTCATTATGAGGAAATTTTGTCGCCACAACACTTTTGATTTTGCTGGGTATTTGTTTCCTCTATGACTTTAACTCAGTGCTACACTTAACCCAACTGTAATAGAAGGCGAGTTTATTGATTTTATACATCAAAATCTAGGTCATTTTCATTAGGACAACATGTCTTGCTATTAAAAAGAACTGTGCATCAATTTTCTCTGGTCAAATTTACACTCATCAGAGGTAAAGCAGTGGGGTTTACTGTGACCTATTAGTCTTCAATCAGAGATGAGAAAAAAAACACTTATATCCCAAAAGCCAAATGATCTTTCAAGGAGGTTCAAAGACACAAAACCAGTCTAGTTACTGGAATTCCTGAAGAACAACATCTGAACAATACATGTCTTGTAAATATTTCTCTCAGGCACGGCACAAGGATCCAAACTTAAGGATCAAATCAAAACAAGCATCCTGTATTTGCACATGAACAAATGAACTGGGAGTAGCTGCTGCTTTGCATGGTGGTTGTGTTAAAAAAGGATACAGATACCTAAGTGGGTGCAGAAAGACTTGCAAAAGTATTCATACCCCTTGAACCTTTCCACATTTTGTCACATTCCAACCACAAACTAAGTGTCTTAGTTTGTGGTTGTAACATGACAAAACGTGAAAAGATATACATACATTTTCAAGGCTCTGTAAATATGTGAATTTCTTCGAATGTGGTGGGGCAGTTTGAACCATTTTTAATGATTCGTGATCTTGGTCAGCACAGTGGTCCCTTTAAAGGACAAAATGGTTTTTTTTTCAAGGGGCAACCAGGGAAATGTCTTAATAACATCACTCTCCCTTGATACTACACATACACACACTACACATAATACTACACATAAACATACCCTAACCTTAACTTCATTAGCAAAAGACAATCTTTCTGCGTAGTTTCCCCAAAAACATTGGAAAAATAACACATTTTCTTGCAAGGACCAGCAGTATTCCTATTGTTGTGATGACATTTGGTCGCTCCAAAGACACCAACAGAGAGAGAGACACACACACAGACAACAAATAAATTAAACTAGAATCTTATTCAAAGATCATAAAGATGGAGCAGTACCATAAAAGTTATTTAATTGTAAGTTCATATTAGTTAGTAAAAGCCCGATAGACTGTAGATATGATTGAATGCATCTACAGATTCTTACACGTGAACAAGTGCAATAGCCATAAACATCCATTCTCATATAGCTATAAACATCCATTCTCAACAACAGATAAAAACAACACAAAGTACAATATCTTGGCAATACCTAATGAGAACACATGCTAGTTTCCTTTTATGGCCCATTCAGTTTTTATTTCGAATGACCTGTGGTATCCAGTGAAGCCACGGTTAAATTCTAACTTCATTAGTATTATTATTACATGACTGGGAGTAAATCACAGTTGTGTTCAAATTAATGGTCTGATGATTTTCTGGAGTTTTTTAATTGAAGGTGCTTTGATTCAATATAACAAACTTTGAACCAAGTGAAAACTTGCCCTCTGAAGTCACGTGTTAGTAATAAGGTATCATAAAGATAAGGAGGAGTGTTAAATCAGCAGATTCTCCAGAAGTCATAGTAAATGTTACAGAGCCAGTATCGAGGCCCAGTCATGTATATAAGACAACACAACACACAGCCACAACACAACAGAAAACACTGAGGAGTGCACAGAGAGGATTTATAAAGGTAAGGATGATGTAGTGACAGAGATAATGTAGCTTTCTTTCTCTCTTTCTTTTGTTCACAGGAATGTTCATTAATGCCTGATCTTTATCCATGGTTAAGAGTATTCATTTATTTAGAACACTGATTCTGAATGATGTTCCTGCTCTTGCCATTTTAGTCTTGTCCTCGCTTAAACACATTAATTCCAGCTCTGCAGCTAATTCACAAAGGCTTCATCAATTAAAACATGTGTTAGAGCAGGTAACAAGTTACAAACCAGCATCAGTACTTGACAAAACTAGATTTTTAGCATATTTATGATTGGTGTATTGTTAAAAGGAAGCAAAAACTTCATCATCTTTCTCTCTCCGTCTCTCTCTCAGGTGGTTTGATAACAATGAGGACACATATTTTGCTGTTTCTGAGCCTTGCAGGTACAGTTATCTTAAACAAGTATATTGGATGTTTATAAAATTACAATTATTCATTATTTTTAAATAACATGCCCATATATATATATATACTTCCAGAGTCACTTTACATAATCAATGACCCAATTCCAAACAGAAATATGTACATGTCACTGAATGCGGGCTACATTTGATACTGGTATTCTGCATGCATCATTGTCCGATACAAATGAGTTGATGGAGTGATTATTCAGTAAAAATATGTTAAATTTAAGGAACAAAAGCTGAATCACTAAAAGGTCAATTCCTTTTCCAACATAAAATAGGCACTAATGGATTTCAGGACAATTGTTTAATAATATTATATTGCTCACACATTGTTTATATTTCCAAATCCCAATGAGAACAACTTCAAAGCAACACTGTCTGTGCTGAGAGTATCAGTTAGAAAGGAATGGGGGGAAAGAAAAAAGAGCAACCAGTATGTTGCTAGTGGAGTAATTTAGATTTAAGTGCCTTCCACTAGGGCACAATGACAGCAGTCAGAAGACTTGAAATCCTGTTCTCCAGGATTAAAGTGGCAATTTTTGTCATGTGTGAACACACCACAGTGTGAACAGTGAGTACCTGGGAACACAGTGTCTGGGGAGCATTGAGTGGGGACCGTATCTTGCTCAAGTGTATCTCAGTGGTGCCACTGGCAGTCCTGGAATTCAAACCCACTGCCTTCCAATTGCAGGAGCAACTCTATAAGCAACAGGTCATGGGAAAAATGGGAAAATGGTAGCAAGGTTTGTAAGCAAGTACTATGCAGCATGTATTATGAATGATTTGATCATTTTTGTGTCCTACAGTGGCTGTAAGTCTCCCAGTGCCGGACTGGGTGCCAGTGGAGAGTCTGGTGGAGGCTCAGAGGGACAGAGATCCTCTACTGGCAGATGTACTTCCTGAGCAGGGCCATGTGGTACGAGATGATCCCCAACCTGTTGCAAGACAAGAGCAAATAGTGCTGAAGAAAGATGCTGAACAACAACCAGTGCAACAGAATGAGCCAGTTAAAGTGAAAAGTCTAGTGGAAGATGTTCCTGGTGGGAAGGAGGCAGAAGTAAAAAAAGTGGTGGAGGAGACAAAGCCAAAGGAAGAGCCTGTTATGGTTGAACCAAGGGATCAAAAGCAGGCACCTACAGAGCAGGTGGAAAATATTTCTCTGTTAAATGAGGTGCCTGAAATGGCTGAGAAGCAAGAAGAGGCACTAATGGAAGCAGAAGAAGAGCCAGTGATGGGGCTGGAACCTGTTCCAGACATGCAGGAAGTCCATGAGATGAACCCTTATGGTTTTGCAGGGGAGCCTGTGATGGAGCTAGAACCTGAGGATGAGAAGGCATTAGCAGAGGAAGAGAGAAATGTCTTGCAGGAAGAAGCACTAATGGAAGCAGAAGAGGAGCCAGTGATGGGGCTGGAACCTGTTCCAGACATGCAGGAAGTTCGTGAGATGAATCCTTATGACGAGCCACTGATGGAACCTGTGGAAGAATCATCACTGGCGGCAGGTTATCTTGCAGATGAAGCAATGGTGCCCTACTCTGATGGAGCAGAGAGGTCTGCCATGCTTGAAGCAGCTGTAATTGAGCCTGAATATCAAATGGCTGAGGATCCAACGTTGCAGTTTGAACCTTCAAACGACATTTCAATGGAGGAGTATCTACAGAGAATGGAATATTCTAAAATGGAAGAATCTAAAATGATGGAGCCCCAGATAAGTAAAGACGATCTGATGATGGCTGATCAGTCTTTTATGGAGGATTCTTTAGAGAATAATAATTTAAAAACAAATGAGAGAGCAGCAGCTGAAAAGGACACAGTTCCGAAAGAACGATCCAACAATAGTAAGTATTAAAACATTTAAATTGTTTTTCATGTTTAGGGGAACAAGTACTGTACATTAAGATATACTATTTGTAACTGTTATTAAAAATATGTCCACAGGATGGCAGACTTGTAATGGTGTAGTCATCAGCGGTAAATGTTACCAGTTCTTCAGGGGCCCCAAGAGAGCAGCTGATGCTGAGGTATGAGTGGACCGTTTTTGTTTGTCAGTCTTAAGGCTGGTTTGATTTAATGTCTTTTAGAGTTCACATTTTCTCTGAACCAAATAATATTTGGATCACATTTATGAACTTTCATCTAAGTGTGTACTATGATTTAACACACAGAATATCATGCTATTGTTCATAACATTTTCTTTCACATTTTAGCAACTACAATATAAACAAAACATGATCCGTCAACGTTATTAGCTAACAGACTGATAGCCCCTACATTCAATATTCATAAACAGGCTTTATGGTCACATTTTTATGTAAAGTCATTGTAAAACTATATGCATTAGTTAGCATTTCGTAAATACACTACAACACACTAAACGTGTGACATAAATGCTTGTTAAAAGTCTGTAGGCTGTAATTTGTTGTGACTGGCACTAACTTCACACTAATGACAAATGTGAATATCAAGACAAAAAGATTGGTAGAAATTTTTTGGGTGGTGAGACTTGTAATAATATGCTAATAATAACATCCTACAAATGTGCTGGCTGGATTTAAATCTGAATCTGATTGAAGAATTTGAACAATTTGTAATTCTTATTACATTTTTCCTGTAGATGAACAAACTCTGATTCATACTGAAATGTTGACTGTTTTTTTTTTATTAGTTCTTCTGCCAGGGAAACTTCCCTAATGGACATCTGGCTTCTGTGACGAGTAGCTACATTCACAGCCAGATGGTGGGTCTCATGGAAAGAAATGGAGGTCCAACACGCACCTGGATTGGAGGACTGAGATACCTAGATGTATGTTCCTCTGTTTAAGAATGCTTTATACAACTCTTAGTTTGTTCATGTCCAACTCTTGGTGTAATCTTCGTTTCTCTTTTAGCCGTACCTCAAACATGATTCTGTGCAATGTTGTTTTTATCTCTGTTCTGTGTTCTCAGACTGGACGCTTCATATGGCTGGACGGGGCACGCTGGGGCTATGCTGACTGGTTACCTGGGGAGCCTAATAACACTGCTGGAGTGGAAAACTGTGTGGAGTTACTGAGTAGGCTCTAAATTTTAAAACATTTACAGCATGATTATGATACCTGTCAAAATATTCAATCGCTAAAATTAGCCCACATATTAAATTTGATAGATTTTCGACAGCGAGTGTAGTGCAGATTTGCACCTGTGCTCTTTGGTATGTCATCATCACTGTAATGTTTTCTTACAGGTAACGGGAAGTTTAATGACATGCCATGCTGGGACCTGCGGGCCTTCATCTGCTCCTATCCTTTTTAAAGCAGCCACCAAAATTCTACCTAAAGCTCATCCAGCTTATTGTTTGAAACAGTTTAAAATATTCCAGGCATGTAATTAGGGGTGCAAGGATAATGAATTTCTTCATGTCATTCTGATTTAATTTACAGCCAAATTGTGAATTTTTGTCCGATTTGTATTAGCCTTTTTAAGGAATAACAATGAATAACCTTTTTAAGGAATAACATTATGCTGCACAAGATTAAAGTTACAAGTTTGAAGCAAAAATTGCACTCCTACTACACCCTATTCCACAGAGACTCACTGTGATTACATCACTTTCTTCATATCTTGCCCACAAAAAACATATTTGTACATATTACCTTTTTGTCTTGTTTCTTTTTTATTGTCTCATAGTAGTCACATGCTTTCATTTTGTACAATAAAATACATTAAATACTACGAACTGTTGGCTGTTTTAGTATTTTAATCAGAAGATTAAACACAACAATCTCTGTGCTTGGTTTAATCAGCTATTCAGTGAATATTAGCATTTGCTTTTGCTTGATGATCATTGCCAAATAAGTTAAAAAAAAAATCTCCAAGAAAAGTAACACCCTTTTAGATTTTCAAGAAAATTCAATTAATAACTAAATATCTGTTGAAACTGTTGTGTGCGTCGGGCTCCGACCTGATGAGAAACCAAAGTAGAAAGCTATGGAGCAAAGTCATAAGTCAGTAATAAAACCCTTGTGGGGTTCCTGTGAAAACCAAAAAATTACTTTGTCTTTTCCTGTTGCCTCACCTTCAGAGTTGGGAGTTAAAATCAGGGTCCTGGCCTTGTGTGTGTGGAGTTTGCATGTTCTCCTTGTAGTGGATTGGTTTTTTTCCCAGGTCTCCAGTTTCTCCCACAGTTCAAAGACATGCGCCTTAGGTGAATTGGGGATTATAAATTGACCGTAGATGTGTGCGTGCTGGCACCTCGTCCAGGGTGAGTCCCTGCCACACAGCTGTAGAACTCGGAATAGGCTCTGTGCATAATAGGCTCAAAAACAAAAATTAATCACAAATTAATTGGCCATCTCTAAAGACCTAGAAGGTCCTGGATATTACCTTCGGAAGGAATTTGCTCATGCATGCTACATACAAAATAAACACCATAAATAAATTGAGGAAGATCATGAACAGGTCAATTAGAGGGTCAGTAATTCTCAGATTTAAAAAAAATTGCAGCACAGGATGATGAGATAATTATGGAAAGTCAGAATAAACACAGAGATCGACTTGATCATTTCTTGATCATGACAGAAGCAAACTGTTCTAACATGTTCTAGTTCACAGCAAATCCACAGCAACAATCCCAGTATTTTAGGGATAGGACATATCACCATATCTCCTTGATCTCTGTTTCTCAGAGCCGTTCCCCTGGTTGGGTGTAGTTTATCTGCCCTCAATGGGAGATCATAGCAGCTTTTAGACACTACATCACAGAGGCTTTAGTCAGACACGTTTCTACGCTAGTTGCTCTGAACACTCTGGGCTGCACGCTTTCCATCCCCTCACCCAGCTGGGTATTCCAGGAATCCACTGTTTCCGAATGTCATCTGTGGGATAAAGGGAGAGCCACTTGGTCTGAGTGGAGCGTTTGTTCAAAGGCCAGCAGCCTCGCATGATGATCTTCAGGATTCAGATCATGGACATCCATTAAAAACACCTCTGTTACTAGAATAATGGATTAAGTTGAGACACTTTGGGGTGTTTGTGTGTGTGTTGTGATGATGGACTGAATTCGGTTAAGCCACCGATTGGTCATAGTTTTTAATGGCCAATTAGAATAATGGATGAGGGTTACCACTCTCTCTTTATAAAGCTCAGAAGTTTGGGGAAAGAACATATTCCCTCCACAGGATGCTGCCTTTCACAGTTGGCCTTGTCTTACATAAATGATCATGAGTATTCTTTTTGCCTATTTCGCTGAATAGAACCACTGTTATTCACGATGCATTTAGAGTGAAGACTCTTCTTTTAAAACACCCATTAAAGCTCTGCTGCAGGGTCTATTTTTGTAAGATACAATAATAAGCTTCACCCAAATAATAACAAAATATACACACACATACTTTTGAATCATATCCTATTGTGTGCCACTGTTTTAGGCACACCATACTTTCAGTTTAATCCTTTTATTACAATATTAAGATTTTGGTAACACTATATTGAAGGCAGTATTTATAAGGCGCCATGACAACTGACTTATCTACATAAGATCTGTAAAATATATAAGAAAAAATAGCACAAATAATAAGCGTTATCGTTTAAGATGCCTAGGACTTTTCCCAGCACTACATAATTTTGACCATTCATATACAGTCATAATGACGGTTGTAGTTATATCCATTGACTACATTATGATTCTCGGATGATTTTATAAGTACCATGGTCAAAAATTAAGCACTGCTCCAGATTGTGCTCCTTTATTGGGGAGCTTAACATGTTCCTGTCCTGTCTCTGCAAAAAAACATTTTTCTTCACAGTTTACAGGTTAATGGAAACCCCATAAAAAGGAGGAGATCCGAGCTCTGTACATTTGTTATTACATGACAGCACTGCCTTTGTTCGACAAAAATTAAAGATCCACTTAAGAGTTACTGCTTTCGTGCGCTAACTGAGTCCTGAGACCAGGCTAATGACAAATACACACTTTGCCCCTTGTGTTTGAGTCAGGTTCCTATTCTGTTGCAGCAGCTGTTTACAGTTTACAGTGTCTGTAAACCTTACTGTGATGAATCAAAGCTAATCCTGTTATTTTAAACACAAATTAACACACAGTAACTATCTATCAGCTGTGTTTCTCTCTCTCTCACACGCATACACACACACAAAGCATACACAGAAACACTTGCACATTCACAGGATGAAAAACGAACCTCCCTCTTTATCTCCTCCACCCACTCACATGCACACACATGCAAGACTATGGGCAATAAACTACTGCCTGCACATGAAGTATTCACAAAATGCCACTGTGACTCTTGAACCCAAAAACAAGTATTACTTTATTGTCATAAAACTCTTTGAACCAGGAAAATAAAGCTTTTGTTCTCAGGAGAACATAGTATCTAACAGCTCAATAAACATTGAGTCATTAAGTAACCCATGAATTATCAATAAAAATAAAAAAATAAAAACTCTTAAGTTTATTTTTTTTTGCTATGGACTATTTAATATGTATTTTTTACACATGTTGTTAAAGCTTTCTTTTGAGATTAATATTCATTTGCCTTTGCTCTAATTGGTTAAAACCATTGGAAGATGAATGACGCTTATTCCTTAAAAACTTCAAGGAAGATAAAAGGGCCGAGCAGCAGAACTCCAGGTCCAAGACTGAGAGTCAACTCAACTACCAGGCTACAGGAGGAACATTTTAACAATTAGACCCCAAGAGAAATTGTAGCACTCGGGTTATATTTGTCTTAACAAGCATCTTACAGGTAAGAAAATTCACCGAGCTCATCCACTCTTGTAAACAGTGACAACAAAAGGCATCTTTATTTTTAAAAGACATTGGCCACCCGTGGCTGCCATAATTAAGTTCAAGTCACTAACTTTTGCCCACAGTGTGACCACCAAGCTACCGTCATCCTGTCTTTCAGCCTTGTGTTCCTACTCGCTCCCGCTGCTCCTCCAAGAAACATCATCGGGCTCTGGAGGTAGCTCAGTGGGTAGGATACTTGCCTCTGGACCAAGAGGTCATGGGTTCGAATCCTACCTTCAGCGTATCACCACTGGGTCCCTGAGCAAGACCCTTAACCCCAGTTGCTCCAGGGAATGGAAATCGCTTTGGATAAAAGCGTCTGATAAATGCCGTAAATGTAAATACACACAAGGCAAACCCAGTCCAGACACTCTTTTGTGGGGGCCTGCTGGTGGAATGAGCTGCCTAATGCACTACCATGCATTGCTCCTACACACAGATTTTAACACTCTCCTCTGGTTGTCACATCCTGAAACTTGAGTGTTTCCTCATATTTTAATTCATGTTGGACAAAAGTCAATTTAAAAGCCAATGTGAATTTTCAAAACTCCAACAATTACCAGTTGTGCCAAATTAAAAACTTTGAATAAGCATATTAAAGGCACTTAACCCCACGTATGTATTAAATGTGGAGTTAAGTAGCATCTAAACAAAGACTCTGAACAGCAGAGACAATGTCAAGGTTGCTTTTCTTTAACACTGAATATACAGTTCTTCTATCAGTTTTAGACACATCCTGTCTTTCTGATGACAGTTCATTTGTGGCTGTTTATGGCCCCAGTTATGGCTCAGTTATTGTGTGCTGCAACGGGTTCTTCACATCTCACCTGAGATTTTATATGGGGTTTAGGTCAGGAAAGCTACTTTAGAGTCTTCAAGGTCTTTTTCTGAATCCATGCCTTGGTGGTGCTTGGGATCGTTGTCCTTTTGGAAGGTGGAGTGACGCCCAAGCTTCAGCTTCATCACAGACAGAAGATATTTCTTTTTGATTGAATCCGTCTTGCTCTCCACACACTGCAAGTTTCCAGTGCCAGAAGCAAAGCAGACCCAGAGCATCACCAGGCCACCTCCATGCTTCACTGTAGGCAGGATGTTCTGTTCTGCATATTGTGTGCAACTGCATGAAAAGAAAGTACAGATCAGATAAAAGTATATAACTTTACTCAAAAAGCCATCAAAAAACCCAAACATCTATATTGTCAGGCAAAAGTGGGTTTAAAGATGTGATCTGTTAGAACTAAAACTAAAACTTGGCCATGTTACTTTTACCTACACAACATGACCCATTTGGGGTGGCTGCTATTTAGAGGTACAGAGGGAGGATAATGCTTGAACTATGGGTGGCTCTGGTTCAACCATGAATCATTTTCTGGTGTTGTCTAGCTGGAATTTTTGTTGTGATGTAGCTAATCCATTCTGAGACCACTGAGAGTTCAGTAGGCAAAGCCTTACTGAAAGCACAGTTCCAGTGTATGAGATTAGGTACTTTGTCCCATCATAGCCTCCAGAGCCTGATGCTGTATGGGAACCGAGCGCTCTGCTTAAACTCTCCTTTTATAGCCAGAGAGTGAAGAGTCCATCTGGCTCCACCTAAAAACAAATGCAACACAGATTAAAGCAGCTCAAACATCTGTCCATCATTCTCTCACGACTGACTGCATCTGCCTTTATAGGATCATGACAATGACCTTCCACAGAGCTCGGTTTAAGAAGAATGTTTATAATGCATCAACTTTCAATGGGCACCCAGACTGAACATTATGTAATGCATTTTTCCAGGAGATCCAGTTTCGGGAATGTCTGTTTACAGCAGGGAACAATGTTTTTATGTAATCCATTTTACAGTTTTGTTTGTTCTGTCTGTCTGTTTTTAACCTAATTCCACATACAGTTAAATTTCTGTTTAGTACTTTAATGGGACCCAGATACGGTATGATGTGAAAGCATGGTACGCACATTTTATAGTCATATGCAGAACTTCATGCATCTTGTTGACTTTCTACATTAAAATAAAAGGAAACATCCTTTATAGTGAACAAATAAAAAAAATACAATTTATAATTTCTTACTTTCTGCAAAGTTTTGTTTACATTCCCAGACATGGAAAAACATGGAATATTAAATGGCATAAATTGCATAAATAATGTACAAAAACATTATTTAAATGATTCAATCCTGAATGATTTATTTACTATTACCAGGATCACCAGCGATCTAGTGACTTACTTCATGGTAGGTTAAGAAGGCATGTAGTTACAGCCACAGCAATCAGGTGTCAGCATCCACAGCAGCTTCCAGCAAGCAGCTATTCAGCCAGAGGAACCAAGCATCTCTGGCATGAGCCAAAGAGGCTCCACACCCAAGCCATTTCATCACAGCCAGTTGGGTGTCTCTCCATTACCTAATTTAATTTACAATAGTTAATACTGTCAAATAGACTACTGAAGTAGCTTGACATTCACTTTCTATTTTTACACCATTTACAGAAATCTAAAATGGAAATACTGAATGTCCTTTATACAACCTGCTATCTATCAGAGAGTAGTAGCTGATTTTCATTTGAGATTCAATGTCATTCCCCTGGTACATGATCTGACCATTTACTTCTGAAAATTTAGTCAACATAGTGTTTCAGGGCCCCTTGTTCATTTTGGAAGTAGTTAAGGCTAGCTTTTCTCCAAAATTATGCACCATTACTGTATGACAATCATTTATCTTGTGTGGTCCCAATCCTTCCAAAATATAAGAGAAAACAGAAAATTGTCTTTTGGTGTATTTAATTGATTAACATATCTATTAATAATCTTACTGTTCTTGATAAGCCCTAACCACTTACAGACTAGAGGTTAAGGTGCTATGAAGCTTTTCAGGTCATTAGTTATCAGGTTATTCCTGAAGCCTGATTTCACCCTGGTCATTAAATCTGAAGGTTAGGTCATTCTGCTCTTCATTGTTAAAATGTCCAAAGGGACCTGGAGACTGCAAGAGAGCTCAGTTAAAGAAGAAAGTTCTAAGGCATCACCAACGTTACATAATATATAACGCCAACACTTTTATGTGCCAAAGTGACTCTGAGAATTCTCTGAGCTTTAGTTTCCAGTATCTGTGTCAAGATGGGCTAATGGGCCCAGCTCACTCGTCAAAAGTAATCATAAATTCAGCTGGCGCTATGTAGGTTTGGCTTGGTGGGCTTGCGTCCGCATGGGGTAAAGGGATATGATGTTACCGAAGTCTGGTTTCAACACAGCTCTGTTTGAGCCTGAAAATAACACACGTTAGTGATTGTTCGCAGGCAACACAGATTTTAAGACCAACATACCTACATGAGAGAAGGCATGCATGGTAAAATAATCCATGTATATCATTCCTGCTCCATCACAGTCTCTTTTACCAACAGACTGCTGCAGCTGCGCAAAAAGGACTTGGCTCTGGTCAGAGGGATCAGTCGACGCCGGTGAGAGGACTTTGTCCCAAGCTCTGTGAATTTAAGCTTCTCTAGTCTCCCCTCTTCTCTTGCTTTCATATTCAAACCCCATTAAATATAGCTCAGCCATTCCACAGGCGGGCCAAGAGGGGATAGTGCTTCTTTATAAACTCTGGTGTGCCCAGATGATGCCAACAGTCAAGCAGCCCTTCAAACAGGTCGGTGGAAGGGTTTTTTTTTTTTTTGCAAGAGCGCAAGAAAAGAAAGCTGAGTGAGTAACTCTACGCATTACACTAATGAGGTAATGGAGGGATGGAGTGGAGTTATACTGTAATGCTTGTATTATATAGTAATGAAAGATGCTGTATGTATGATGCTGCTTATGCTGAAATGCCTTTTTGAACTTTTCTTTTATCGAATATAGTTGCATGCAAACACTTGAAGGCCACTGCTAATATATGCCATATTTAAGTTTGTTCCCAGTAATTACGCATCTTGACTGGGGATGTTCAAATGCGACTGCGTGCAGCTGAGCAAATCTGCAGAATCAAATGTTATTTAAAATGAGCATTTAAAGCTTTTGGGATTAAAAGCTTCTAGGTGAAAGTGAATTCAGACGAGAAGTCAACAATGGAAAGGAGTGGAAGACAAAGACTAGCAAATGGAGAAAAGGCTGAAATCATCAAGCATGCAGACCACATCAGACCTCAGCCTAACGTCACAGAAGATGGCAAGTAGAAATGCATTTATTTAGCTACAACCTAAAGATTATGGAGATGAAAGAGGCATAACATACTTATTTGTCTGGACATTTACTGAAATGTTACAGTTTTATAAAGACCATGTTCTGTGTGTCACAGAGGAATTTGACACTAAAGTCATGGCTGGAGAGGCGTTGAAGAGGAGAAATACTTGGGAGCAAAGTGTGTTCTACTCATTAGGAATGGAAACGTTCTGCTTTATGGGGCATGAGATAAGCATCCGTGAATCACTAGATACATATGGGGCACTCATTTGGCCTGGGGTGAGTGCCACATACAGACGACTGAAATAACAGCTTTGGTTCTTATTAAGGTAATGAGCATCAACTGAAATGTGTTCAGGCAGTGGCTCTATGCAACTATCTGGAAAAGAATCGGGAGCAATTCGATCTGATGGATAAAGCAGTCCTGGAGCTGGGAGCAGGAACAGGGCTGGTGTCCATTGTGGCCTGTTTAATGGGTAAGTAAGCTGCTTAAAGGCATACTGTAGCAATACTTAATCTAAAGAAATGTTATTTTTTTTGGCAAAAAATCAAATTTAATGTATTTAAGAGAGGTTTAGTATCCAAATTTTGCTGCTTTCGTTTAGAACTGGAGCTACAAAGCCAACATATCTATATCTATAGTCTGAACTTGCACCTGGCTCTTCAAGTAAGTCCAGACTTGTGGATGTGGTTTAGGACACAATACAACTTACTGTAAGCTATAAAAACTTCTCCACCCAAGAGCCATATCAAAAGCCAGGGCTAGCATTCCTGTACTTGGAAAAAGAATAGAAAACTCAGTCACCATTACAAAAGTGCTCAATTTTTTTTCTAGACATTCTGTTTTAAAAAAAACATATTATACTAAAGGTATACATAGAAAAGAGACATAAGTATAAATGTATAACACAGATGTTTGTTGTCTTATTAATACAGATGGGGAGTTTAAGGGTATCTTCCAGTAGGGCTGAGTTAAAGGGTTTTATGTTCTTTTCCAAAATAGAAAAGGACATAATTGTGTTCATCTAATTGTGCTGTGACAATTTTGGTCACCGCACAATTAAGAATCTATCAGTAAGCAGCTATATAGGCTGCTGAGGGGAAATAAATTACGGTCAGTGGTAAAAGTGTTGAACAGTTAACTTTTTGGAGCTTATCAAAGCTGTTATCATTTCCAGGTGCATGGGTGACTGCTACGGATCTGCCCGACATCTTGAATAACTTGAGCTTCAATCTGTCGCGCAACACACGGGGCCGCTGCAGATACGCACCGCAGGTGGCTCAGCTGCCGTGGGGAGAGGAACTGGATCGAAACTTCCCCGGCTCCATCTACAACTACGACTATATCCTGTGCGCAGACGTCGTGTATCATCATGACTGTTTGGACGAGCTGCTCATCACTATGAAGCATTTTTGCCGACCTGGCACGACACTGCTTTGGGCCAACAAGGTCATTATAGAATCTGAAAGAAAAGAATGTTCTCCGGTTACAAAAAGTACTCTTCGATGCTAATGTAGATCCAGCTACCTCAAATATGCAATGGAACGAGTAGAAGGGGCCATTAATAGCCTTAACACCATGAGCAAATGAAGGCTAGGCTGGCAGGGATTAGCTCTGATCTCATTTGCACAATGCTGACTGGCTTCTTCTGCGTATTGTAAACTATTAACAATAGTGTTCTACAAGTGAGCTTCTCTATTAATCAAGTACTTGTGCCAGTTCTTTCAGCTGGCGCATGTGGCATTTAGACAACTTTATAATAAGTAAACCAGGGATAAACTGGTCACAAAGCTACTCACTGGGTGGAGTACTTTGTGGTATCATCACATAAGCTCTCCTATGCTTTGTAATCTTTTTGAAGACTGGTTGTTTTTACCTCATTTCTCATAGATCCGGTTCCCGTCAGACCTGGGCTTCATTGAAAACTTTAAAAAGGCATTCAACACCACACTCCTAGCAGAGATCCCTGAAGAGGAGGTGAGAATCTACCAGGCCACAGCACTGGAGTGAGAACAAAGGAGAGCATATCCAAGAGTAAATGGAAAAGAAGTCAAGAATTGATAAACCCTTTTTACAGAAGGGCGGAGCGGTGTTTTCATGGTTAGGACATGTCCTTCATGACAGCTCTTTATTATGACATTCCTGACATCTGTAAATAATATTTCCAAAGAAATGCTTAACATAAAGCATCCTCTAATATTTACATCACGCATCATACAAATTGTGGGATTACATTTGTAATTGTATTCATATATTTTTTGGCTGTTACAGATGCCAATGTACCGATTGATTATCCTTTTACTATACCTGAACATTAAAAACTACCAAGTGCATTTTTTCCCCCCTGTGACTGACATGAAGGCCTTTTTCACCACTTGGACCGTCACTGCCGCCTGCAGGCCAAGTCTGTTAAATACAGGCTGTAAGAAAATAAGAAAAATGTCATTACGGTCAAGAAAATATGATGCTTTTTCTTTGCCATACAATAGAACAAGCAATGTAAGGCACCTTCAAGAGAAAATGGGACAACAGGCTGAGAGCCTTCAGGCATTGCTTAACATGACACAGCCTGATGCCATCTTGAGAAAACTAAATCCAGTATTTTATATTTCTGTGCCGCCAACAGAGAAGCATGTAAAACAAAACTCCAAAAAAAGATCACCACATAAAAATTTCAATTTCTGATCCATACACAAAGCAAATATAAATAAATGATTTATTGTAATTAGTACTGTAACAATGTCTCCAATAAACACCTTGAGTTCATTTTTTTAAAACATATTTTAATTGCCAAACTTATATTAGGTTACAGAAAAAGTTACCTTTGTAGAGTCAGTACAACAGTTTATCTTTAACATTTGCACGGGGAGTCCAAAGAGACCTATATCCCACAGCGGGATACACATGAATATTCATACATACTCCGTAGTGTTACTGACCTGGAGAGGGTACTACAAACTAATCTTCTGAGGTTTCTGATACGTTATGCAAACAAAGTACCTCAATTTCCTATAAATTTCAGCGGGTAATAAAGTTTTTCTGATTTCCTGATGCCCGTCAGTTGTAAAACACAAAGAGGGAACAACAGGAGAGGTTCGCCTCTGAAGCTCGAACAACAAAAATGAATGGCCGTTCAAAAGAACTCCCCAAAACAGCTGCCCACAGAAAAACAGGAAGCCAAACACACACACACACACACACACACACACACTGGGAGGAAGTCTACAAAAAAAAGCCATTAATTCATCCAATCATACGAAAAGTGTCCATATATCCAAAGACTTGCCCCAATGGGGCAGAATGGCAGCTGGCTGTGCAGATTCTTTGAGTCAAGGCAGCCATCTTGAATGTGAATCGAGCCAGCACTTTTCAGAAAAGGAAGGAAAAAAAAAAAAAACATTCAATAGGAGATTGCCTAACTATTTCACACAGAGGTCACACTACACATTCTCCAACAGCAGGTAGTTGGCTGGATGAGAGCAGGTTTCTTCAGGATGGTTGGAGGGAAGGTTCCAATGAGTTGTGCTAATCTGAGAGGAAACTGTGTGGCAGAGTGCTGCTACTTCAAAGTGACTCCCCTTAAAGTCCTTCTGTTGAAAACTAGACCCATCAGGGTCATTAATCCTGCGTTAGCACCAAACGCAGTCTCGTAATTTAACAGGAAAAGCCATACAGCAGAAAGAGCAGGATGAAAATAATTCATCCCTTTAAAGTCCACGCTCTTAAATGCCCATATCAGAGATATTTAAAAAAAATTAAAATAAAAAAAATGAGTGAGAAACTAAATGATGTGCTGGAAGAAGAAGGGGAGAGAGCTTGTGTGACTGATAAATCCCTTGAATACAGCCGCTGGAACAATCGCAGACAATGCAGAGGGTAAGAGTTAGTCATCATCGTCGTTCTCATCATATTCCTCTTCATCGTCGTCATCGCCCATGTAAGAGACTGGGGTTTCAACCCGGGAACCACTGTAGTGTGAGTCGTTGGAGCTGGAGGCCATTGTTCCGTCTGCCCCACTATCACTAGAAACAGAGCAAGATTGACAGGAGAGAAAAAAAATTAAACACTAATCTATTTAAACTAATATTGAAAAACACTACATGAATCCATAGCTGTGAAGATTCCATTTTCAGTTGCTTATGGATATGATTTTCAGAATAAAATTGTACAATTACAACACCAACAAGATAATATGATTGCTCCAAGCTAACAAACCACCCAATCAACTGTTATATCCCTATTACATTTTTAAGCAATTTCCTCTGGCATCAGTTTTCTGGTTCTGATTCAGCAGACTCTGTTTCATTGATGTGTCTTATCTAGAATAAGCTGACCAGCTTAGCAGACCCCAAAACAAGGTATTTGCTTTCATTCATTCAGCATCATCAGAAGTACCATTTACAAAACAAGCTAAGCTACAGATATAAAGACGGCGATATCTTAATCCTGCTCCTGGTGACCCCGAGTATAATAGTGTTTTCAACAACTCGCTGTCCTAACACACCTGATACGGCTCGGATACAGCTCATTAGGAGCTCCATGATCAGTTGATGAGCTGGATCAAGCACACTAAATTTCAAATAATACTTGAAACCTTAAAGTGTTGAGTCGCCAGGAGCGGGATTAACAAACCCTGTTCCAGACCAAAGTTAACAAAAGCTTCTTACAAGGCAAATTACAAGGTTTCTCCATTAAACACTGCCGTTTAAATCACATGCACGGCTGGCACATGCTCATGATTTAGTCACTGTATCTGGCTCTCAGAAAGGAAAAAAATACAAGCTTATAAAGTCAATCATGTGTGGTCTCCCTGTACTAACTACTTGGCTACAGCAAGTATGGAGCTTTCCATTACGATTGTCAACACCCCTTACCTGCCCCCTTCACTGACACAGCCAGTTGGTGCAGTGATAATTAGCATTCAAAATCAACACGTAGAAAGTGGCCTTCTCTTCACAGTTAAGAAGTGACAACAAACTCATCTTACATTTTACAAAGACTGAATTATGGTATTGTTTATTTCCAATACCAGAAAGAACAAAATGTCTAACTTACCTGCCGACATGATAACGACCCCCATTGGCAGCTGATGCCCCAGTCATGTAGACATTACTAATTGGGCCTTGTGCCATTTCTGAATTGCAAAACAAATGCAAGAGATATTGTACTGTAGCATAAGAACACTTCAATAACAGCATTTAGACATTCTAGTAACCGCTTCAAAATGAAACGAATAATGTGCATCTTCGTTCACTTCTTCCACATAATTAGTAAAATTAATTGTGTGGAAGAAAAAGCTCCGCTTTAAATTGGGATGCGACACTATTGGTCAATATGGTTTCATCCTTGTCCACTGGTGAATATTAGCAGACATCTTTCAAAAAAGCTTCTAAATTATATGGATAAATATGACCCCTTATTGATAGCTAAAATGATATGGTATTTATAAACGTATTACATCAACATGTTTCGCCTAACCTGTGACATAAGGCTCCAGTGCTTTGGGCACCAGGCTCCTGGCGATCCTCAAGTCCTCTGCAGAACATTTTCCCGCCTCCAGTCCACAGGCCATGCCCATACGTTTCAATACCTCAATGTCATCATGGATCTCAAACATGCTGTCGAAGTTGAAGAGGTACTCAAATCTGTACAACATGAAAAGAAAAGTACATGTAACAAATACACAAAACTGAACATGATTTACTGGAAGAAATATCTCAAATCCTTCCACAAAACTATGACAGATTATAAAGGGACCTAATGTTTAAGTTTACAGGACATTTTAAGTTTATTTGAAACACAAAACAATTTCAAATCAGACAACAAATGTCTAGCATATTTCAATAGCACCAGAAAACCAATTTTTTTATTACATTTTGTTTCTTATATACTGATTTCTGTGGTAACGTTTATTTTTATATAGCTTCAGGGGTTTAGTTAGAAAAAACGAAACTTGGTGGCTCGGCTGAAACGGTCTTTTGTTATACTTACATCTTTTTTGCATATTAATGTTTGTTGCCAACTCTCATGCACAGAGCGCGAGACACACAAATCAGTGAGATGAATATGAAAACAGTAGTAGTATTACAATAACCTTATAATTGATTACATTTCAATCTATAATTAAATCCATCTCTAATTCTCCGAGATCTAAAGAAGACAAATGTTAAAGATGACAAAAGAATAAGAATGAATGTATGAGTAAAGTAGCATTTACTTGTCATTGGAGATGCTGCAGTCGATGACCGTTTTCTTGCTGGTGTTTATGATGATAAAAGGCAGGTGAATGACTGAATTGTCCGGTAGCGGCCTCTTTGTTTGCTGCTCTGTCTGGCGGTTACGCTGCACAAGGTTCTTGAAGGCAATTTGCTAAACACAGACATTAGAGCACATATATAAACTTACGACAAAAAAACACCTAAATTGCAAAAAAAGTAATCGCATAAGACGCTACCTGTAAAATGAGCTCTTGGAGCTGTGACTGTTTCTGCTTGATCCTCTCTAAGCGCCTTTGCCTCTCCACCTGGAATAGAAAAATCTGCATTTCTAAAGTGGTTCTCAAGTGCAGCCCTACGTGCAGCTACCATACCATTAATGTAATAAATACAATGAGTTAAAGCAGCCATTTCTGTACTTCATTGCAGTAGAGTAGTTAAACTAAAGGATCCTGGCACATCTCAGATCAACAAGTTAATCCCATTCACATATGACTGGTATGCATGAAATAACATGGCACTGAATAGTATATAGACAACACTATAAAGACAACAATCTACTTTAGCTTTAATTAGTTTTAAGACATATGAGAATCAGGGCCACAAATATTGATTACTCAATCAGTAAAACAGAATGAGGTTATGCACAGTAAGTTTTTATAATAAGCTATAGGATAATTCTCTTGTTTCCAATTAAGAGTTTAGGATACATCATCAGAAAGTAAAAGGTTGACCACAACAGACCCTTACTAGAAAAGGCTGTCCCTCTAAAGTAAGCATCAGTGCAAGAAGCTGACTGGTAAAATATGGTACTAAAAATCCCTCAGAAGTCTTGAAATTATCTTGGGCTAAAACTGAATTGACAGTGCATGGGTCCACAATTTTTAAAAGCTCTCCAGAACAGGTGTCTAAGGGAAGGTAGCAAGAAAGAAGCTAACCCTAACCCTCTGAAGGTCCACATAAAAACATTAGAAAAAACCTAGTTAAGATATAGGAAAAGGTTTTATGGTCTGATGAGGTCAAAATAGAACCTTTTGCCCAGACTTAAATAGGTTTTTGTGACATAAACCTAACATTGCCCTCGCTCAAGAAATACCTTGCCTATAGTAAAATCTGGTGGTGACAGCATCACACTAGGAGGATTGTTTCCATCTACAGGGACTGTGAATCTTTTCAGAGTAGAAAAGAAAATGGAAGGACAGAAATGCTGCATATTATTGCAGGAGAACTTGTTATAGTCTCCTAGAAACCTACAGCCCAGGAGAACATTCATCTTTGCACATAATGACCCTAAGTATAAGGCAAAAACACAGAACTGTTTCTGAATGGCCAGATAAAAGCCCTGACTGTTACTAAAAAAATAGAGTAAGAATAAAAAAAGATATTGCTTTGTTGACGTAACCAATTTTAAAAGGGATTATTTACAAACACTCAGCAGCAGCTCTACTAATCCAAACAAGTCATATATCCTTTATAAGCAGAATAGCACTAATACTGAACTGTCTGTTTCAGATGGTAGACATTTTCAGACATGTCTGCGCCCCAAAAGTGCCTTGTAGCATAGTCAAATACCAATTACATCTGTCTAAAAAATGTATGTTGGTAAATGCTGCTACTACACATTGCAGCCAGTGATATGTTAAACTTCATTTTTAGATTATAGTGAAAACAAAACACCACAGATTTTACACAAAACTACAGACAGTAAGAAGTAGGCCCGTCTACCTTCCTCCTCCAACCCACCTCCAGATTTTGGCATTCCTGGGCGGAGTTGGTGGGGAGCCCAATCCACTTGATCTCTTTCTTCTCTTTCGAGATTATGTTCATTGCCATCAACACATTGAGGGCATCATATACACGCCGCCGAATGTTCTTCTGATCATATACATGCTGGAGAGAAAGAATACAATGAAATTCTCCCCACAGATGATACAGGTCTGAGTGCCAAATTTTAATCATGCTTAAGTGCTAGTGTTGAGCGATAGACATAAAATTCAATATCATGACTGAAAATTCTTACATTGTAAGAATTAATGAACTAAACAGACCCATAACAGACCCATACTGTTTCACTAAAACAAGTTTTGTTATTTAAAAATTAAACCAAATGAAGTCTTACATAGCATATTTCTATTAGTGTGGCAGCAGCAATTACAGAACAGAAGGTCAACATGCAACTCATTATCTATCAATACAGGTACAAATAAAAATCAGTGTTTTTGAAGTCGGTCTCATCGCAAAGTAAAGGCTTACCGCTTCGTTTGGAGAGATGTGGTTGTCACCAGAGCTGAATTCGGCCACCAACTCATCAGCTACTTCGTTGTATGTGGTTACACCCTTCCTCTGTACCTTTTCACAGACCTTCATAGAGAAATGCCTCAGACCTTTCCCATTCTTATCTCCTTTCTTACTCCTTTTCCTGTGGACACAGCATCAACAAATCAACTTCAATATGGCATCACATTGCACAAGAACAAGTGATTCTGCATGTTTCATTAAATCAGACAATCAGCTACAACATTAAAAACCGGTTGACAGATGGAAAAAAAAAAAGATGAAAAACATCTTTTCAATTGACTGGGTGCTCCCATGGTTAATCTGGTCATCTAGTCTGATCCCACAGAAGTTGTTAGTGCTGTCTGTGATAGAAAGCGGTCTGATCACACTGTGCATTGAAGCTTACTGCATAGCCACAGACCAGTCATAGCCCGTGCTGACGCCTGTCCACTGCTAAAATCAGCTACAATGGGCATGTGAACTGGACCATGAAATACTGGAAGGAGGTGCCTTATATGATATAAAAGAATGTCATTGTTCTGAAGAATTACATTCTTTTATACAATTTAGAAAGCTGGCCCATAGAGGCAGTGTGATGCTCTGGGCAATGCTCTACTGGGAAAATGTGGGTCCTGGTGTTCTTGTGGATGTTATCTTGAAAGTTAGGGTGTTGGCCCTGCAATCAGAGGGTTGGGGTTTGAATCTCAACTGCTAGCGTCACCGCCGAGGTACCGTTGAGAAAGGTACCGTCCCCCCACACTGCTCCACTTGGTGAATGGGTTAAATGCAGAGAAAGAATTTCACTGTGTGTTGTACTTGTATGACTATGCATGTGACAAATAAAGAATCATCTTCTACCATCTTCTTCCATACCACCTACCTGAACATTGTTACAAACCAAGTACATCCCTTCATACTGATGATATTCCCTAGCAGCAGTGGTCTGTTTCATAGTTCAGGTACATAGTTCAGAAATGAATTCAAGGTGTTTAGTTGTCCTCAAAATTTGCCAGATTTCAATCCAACTGTGTAATAGACAAACTAGCCAAATCCATGGAGGCCCTGCAACTTAAACAGACTTAATGATTCACTGATCACATCTTGGTGCCAAATACACAGCACACCTTCAGAGGTCTTGTGGAGTCCATGCCCCAGTGTGTCAGATCTGTTTTGGTAGCACAAGATTGACCGACATAATTTTAGACAGGTGGTTTTAATGTTATGTCTAATCAGTTTGTATTTCATAATCCCCAATCCTGTGAAAACAACATTACAGTTGACAACTGATAAATGCATGTGGAAAAGCTTAGGTCTTGGCTCACCCTGACGACCATGGTGAAGCATCAGGGGGCTGGCTCTGAGCGATGAACTGAGAGCTGGGTGTGTGAGGACTGTTCATAAGCAGCACATTGGAGCCGCTCGGCCTTTGTGGTGTACCAATGACCTGTACAGCATGCACAACCAAGCGCAGCATTTACAACGACAGACGTGAAAACTGCATTAAACTTTGTATACAATGCAGCATTCAATTCTGAAAGAATTTGCAAGAAACCATTGAAATCTACAAAAATACTACATTAAACAGTTCCAAGACATACTGCACTAAATTTAAGTTTCGCCCCAATAATCAGTTTTATTATTACCCCATTAGGTACTTACCATCTGTGGTGCAATGTTGACATTGGAAGGACCCAGTGTTTTTGGCAACAGTTGTTTCCCCACTCCAACTGATTGTGGATGAACAGTCACTAAGGACAAAACTCCTAAAGAGGAAAAAAAATAATAATTAGGTCAGAATATACAGTGCACTCAAGAACTGTTTACCGAGATTCTTTTTAAACAAAGCCTAGCACCAGTGGATGATAACTTTAAACCAGGTAACACAAGTATTTATGTTTACATTAATGTTTATGTATATACATAAATCTTCACAGATGTACAAATACGTTACCATGATGTTTGTATGGTGTCCTTGAGCGTCTTGAAATAATATGAAATAATAATAATATTACAGTTTATGCTGTGAGTATAATCTGACCCAAGTTAATCCACAGCTCTTCGTTTGTTTCATTGTACATATTAAATATATATGCTAAAAGGGGAATGGCAAGCCAATCACCTAGCTAACCCTTTGTGACATTTGTGCTGAGCACCCCAATCCCTTTTCGGCAGAGGAAAAATAAATATGAAGTATACAATGCAATAACGTTTGCATAGTGAAAACAATATTATTTTGCATTTATTAATGATAGTTGTAAATATCATGCTGTTTTTACATGCATGCTTTCATGTAGGGGTGAAATATCGCTATAGTGTCTAATGCAGGCTTGTGTGTTTTCATAAATTAAGACTTTTTTAACAAGGTGTACATTTAGCATTATTGTCTACTGTCGTTCTCACCTTTGCCAGGGCTCAGATTCTGGTCAATGAAAACCTTCAACTCCCCATTGGCCTCAATCAGATCAGCCTATATGAAGAGGAAGGAACAGAATGATTCCACTTTATGGCCTCATAGCAGTGAAAAGGCTCTTATATGCATCCAAAAGCAGAAATTAAATGCTTACATCTTTGGCCATGATCCTTGGGGAAGAGGAGCAAAGGCTTAAAGAATCCAAGCCTAATGTTCACAAAGGGGTATGCCTGAAAAAGAAAGAACAGTGCTTTTGGCACAAAAGTATGTCAGGGGCAGTAACCAAGGTTACTAGCAAACATTTGTCTCAAAGTGATGCAGAATCTCCTGTTTTAGCAGTTTGTCTTCTGTAACAAACAGAGAGAGGTTTATCTAAAACAGAAAGTAAGCAAAAGATACAGATTCAAGAGCATGACTCCAGGAGACCGTTTGGTCTGACATGTGCTGATCTCAGAAGGGAGGGCGCTACGTTACAGCAGGCCCAAGATTGCTTTCATCAATTTTCCAAAATCCACTGCAATCTACCTTACTGGGATCTATCCAGACCACAAATGCTCAAAAACAGACCAATACTTGGACAAGGGATGCATTCCGCACCATGCAACTTTTCTAAACCTGGAGTTTTTGGGCTCCATCGACCTGATCCAAACATGCACCGAGCACCAGGATCTTTTAACACGGGCATGGGCCTTATCCTGTTTTATCAAATCGATCTGTACGGCCATGCTTTGCTCAGCATATCTAACTTATTTACCCATCAAAAGTAAACCCTTCCCAAAGACATACGTTTTATCTGCTTCTTAAGTTTTTAAGACTGAAGAAAATACTGAACTGCAAAATGCAATCTAACAGCCCTGCATATTCGATTCGTAATGAGTTCCTAAAGAAGAAAACAAAAATACATTTAAAGAGGCAGCAAGATCTCTATAATGTAAAGCATGTTAGCAGAGTTAGCTAGCTAGCTGGTCTGGAAACACGTTGTTGTGGAAGGAAAGCGTCAATTAGAGGCAAAACAAAATGCGATTAGATCAAAACAACAAACACATACTCCCGTGTAAGGCTTTCCAAACACATTGGTGCTTGAGTGGCCATTAAATCTCGAGTATGAAAACTTTCCATTGAACTTAGGATCCAGTGCTCTCTTGTATACCCTACCTTCTTGGGTCCTGGGGTTTTGTTGGCATAGCTCACTAGCTAGCTAGCTTAAGGATAGAGGAAGAGGAGGTCTGAAAGCCTCCTCTCATGACAGGAAACAAAAACTCAAATAATATTTTTATAAAAGTTGAAAATTGCACCAAAATGACACTTCTAACGCTTGTCGTACTAGTCGACGAGGCTCGTTTTGGTCACTGAAACCTTTCTTTCTACTAGCCAGCTGACATCAACAAAATGGATGCGAACATAACCAAGACAGCTGCTTATTACTGACACTGGCACTTTATTCACCCAAATCAGTCTATTTTATGTTTTAAACAGAGCAACCGCTGCAAACACGGGCTTTCATTTCAACCATATTTGCATTTTTAACGGCTAGTTCTTGCTGTGAGCTTTGCATTAGCTATCGTTACTCACCTCTGATCCAGTAAAATACTGTAAGATACAGCTTTGGGACAATTCAGAATTGTGTATAGACTAAAACAATGCTTCAAAAGAAATAACAAATCCGAAAATTATCGGAGAAAATGCAGATAGTGGCACAGAAATTATCTCAGGCCAGTGCTTTTGCTAGGTCAGCCATTTTCACATGCTAAGCCAATTGATATTTTTTGCCTGCTCACTTGCCACAGGCCTTAGATGAGCAAATATTAATAGTTTTGCACGGTTTATGTCTTAGATAGACTCACGTTCAGACAGACGAGACGGTAAATATTTGCAGAGAAACGGTTTAATAACCAGTTTACAACCAGGTTAGCTAGAGAGTCTGACAGAAGAGGAGTATGACATTACTTGGTCAAGATAATTAACAAGATAAGTGATACGAGTTTTAATTTCAGCCTTTGTAGCTGGCTTTAAGGGGCATCCAGGCAGCTAAGACAGACTGACATTATTTATTCGTAGTTTAGATACACTAAATATTGAAAATGGACTCTTTTATGGGCTACCGAACACCTGAGGCTTGTTTTCCCCCTCATCTCCATTAGCTCTCAGTCTCCAGCAGGCTAGGCTAAACCAGTCACCGGTGACTGACACTGATAGCCACAGGCTAACGTACGCATTTTAAGTTCAGCTCCTGCAAACTCAGCAAAAACAACAAGCAAAATATACAAAACATGAACCGCCCAAGAGTCAACATCTGCTGGAAATCAATAATGCCACAGTCAGGTATAAGACTGCTTACAGAAGGCTGCATGCAGATTTTGAATGAATCTCTGCCGCGGCTCCAGCCCGCTCCCTCTGCTGCTCCTCACAAAACTGAGCTTGGCGGTGTCCACGGCTGCTCTACTCTGATTGGACGAACCATCCCTTACGCGTAAAACTCGTTTACATCAAAACCACTCCCCTGCTTTCATTTGGTTGGGCAGATGCACGCGTCGGTCTTTGTTTACAGCTTTTCATTGGTCAATCTGACTTAGTCCCGCTTAAGCAACAGCGGAGGTGTTTGTTATAGACTATATGGACAAAAGTATTGGGACAACTGGGACTTCGTTATTGAACTGATGTTTCCATCAAACCTATTGAAATAGGTGTTTAAAAACAAGTATGCCAAGATTTTATGGCCAACTTTGGGAACAAAGTTTGGAGAAGGCTCTTTTGCTGGATGAGCTTGGTGTGGAAGAACTTCACTAGTTCTTCTAGTGGGTGTGTAGCAAGCAGCAGCCACGGGATTAGAAAAAATCTACAGGATAGAAATAAAACAGGGTATTTACAGCTGTTTAGGTTGTAGTGATGGTTGTAAATTCACCCTGTGCAAGGGTGATTATCATTAGGGATAGGTGCCTGGTATAAAAGCGAAGTCAAACTTCAAAACTTTATATCTTATAAAAGGCAGTTTAATAAATGATCAGGCCTAACTTATATGATTTTACAAACCAGGTCTTTTAAATCATGATTAGACAATTTTTATTTATGTACTTGGTTGTCTAGGACACTGAAAGTGCACAAACGCTACATACCATCTGTGAACTCAAGATAAAAATTTTTAGCTAATCATTCCTCCCAAGGAACTGTGTCATGACTGAGCCAGATCAAATTGCCATGGTGTGTTAGTTCCTTTTTATACAAATGTCTTGTCTTTTTTTGATGAACAACAACGTTTTTTTCAATGCCAGTCTATTATTTTTTGATTATTATTTGATTTGGCATATCTTATGATAACATACAATGAAATAGTGAAACTGCCAAATGAGCATTGGCCATGAGTCATGAATGATAAATAAAGTTCATAATATGACACACACACACACACACACACACACACATACACACACACACGCATGCACACACATGTTATGAAGATCTGAGAAAACCAAGACAAACACAAATAATGCAAATTTTGGGGTGGGGTTATGATTCACTGACTGTGCAATTTTTGAAGAGACAAGACCTAATCAGTAAGAAAACCTAGGTGTAAAATACTGTTATCCTGCAGAGTGAACCAGAGCCTAAGCTTAATGACAGAATGTCAGTGAGGGCCATTCACAGACATTGTTGATCAAGAGTTTACATTGTGCCTGTAAACTCAGTTCACATAACATTCTGTTGCCTTTGTTATCTCCTCTTTTGTAAGATAGGTTTTCTACCTATGGACTTAGAAGTCACTCATGACATCTAGATGAGACAATGTGTTTAGTCTGAATTATCCTCTCGGTCCAAACAGCCTAAAAAACCCCAGATAAGATAGGACTAACTGGGTCAAGATGCACTATATGGACAAAAGTATTGGGGAGCCTGACCTTGGTCCCCCCTTTGCAGCTATAACAGCTTCCACTCTTCTTGGAAGGCTTTCCACAATATTTTGGAGTGTTTCTGTGTTTAAAATTGTGCCCATTCATTCCATAGAGTATTTATGAGGTCAGGCACTGATGTTGGACAAGAAGGGCTGGCTTGCAATCTTCATTCCAGTTCATCCCAAAGGTGTTGGACGGAGCTGAGGTCAGGGCTCTGTGCGGGCCAGTCAAGCTCTTAGACACCAAACTCATCCAGCCATTTCTTTATGGGCATTGCTTTGTGCACTGGGGCACAGTCATGCTGGAATAGAAAAGGGCCCTTTCCAAACACCGTGTCCGCAAATTTGGAAGCATGGCATTGGCCAGAATGTCTTGGTATGCTGAAGCATTGGGTTCAGCCCTTCATGGGAAAGTAAGGGGCTTAATCCAAACCATGGGAAACAGGTATGTCCCAAAACTTTTGTCCATATAGTGAATCAGCCACAACCCTGAGACGCCTAAACTACATATCCCGTCATGCCCAAAAGCGAGGGCGCATGCGCCATGCTCCTCTAGCGCATTCCCTCGACGCTGACGCGCAGCCGTATATGGGACTACTGGGTATCAATTTGGTCAAACAGCGGGTGATAAAATGGTAGGTGATCTGGGGAATTATCAAACGGTTAGATATGGCGTTGTCATACGCCGGACGCAGGGGGATCCGCTACGTGTCGTGGTAGTGCCGCTGAAACGTGGCTTTTGGTCAGCCTCGGTCGCACCTCTGAGTGTCTGAGCGCAGAAATGTTGTGGGCTGTGTGCAGGAAGGTCAGTTGTTGATATTAGAGTCCGCCGTGGCCCCGCACGTACCTTTCCCTTTTTGGGGTGTAGGGTAGGAGCAGCTGACCTCCCTCGGGTTAGATGCTGGCCTGCCAGGGCAGAACTTTAACCCAAACACTTGGTCAGCCTTGACTTTTTGACTGCTGGTGACTTTAACAAACGTGAACTGTTCGTTAGTCGTGCGTAATTGGATAGTGTCGACCCTTGCGCAGTCGGGTAATTATCCAAAAAAATAAATCTTATTTCCAGGCTCGTTTAGTCCCGTTATACTACAGTTGAACGCGTACAACTCTTACACTGTACCCTTCTAGCTGTGAAATAGTTTTGGGCAAAAGCTTACTCTGCATGTTAGAAATAACCATTTCACAACATGGTTTGTTGTTTTGCACTGGACGCTCTGAGCCAGTCAGAGGTCTGTCATCTCAGATTCTCATATTACAAGTCAAGTGCTAGTTTTGCAAGTGGCCAGACACAGTTCAGCACGCGCCTGTGTGCGTCTTCTGCTTCTAGCCAACAAATCTCAACTGCTTAGACTAATATGTGTCTGTGACCTAGTGTCTTATTAACTACAGCACTTTTAGCTCAATGTATTCTTGCTGTCAGCTTCTGTCTTGTCTCTCTGAATGTGTGTCTTTTCGCCTCTTGGTGTATTCGCCTGTCTCTGTTTATACACCCTGTTGTGTGTTTTCCTCCGGCTGTCGGAGTGTGTAACCGAAGGCCTCTCCTCATCTGTGCAGCATAAGCTGAAGTCTTCACAGAAGGACAAGGTACGGCAGTTCATGTCCTTCACACAGGCGGGGGAGAAGACAGCTGTGTACTGCCTCACTCAGAATGACTGGAAACTAGAGGTGGCCACTGACAACTACTTCCAGAACCCAGATCTGTACTTTAAGGAATCCATGAAAACCTCAATAGACAGAAAGAAGCTGGAGCAGCTGTACAACAGATACAAAGGCAAGTTTTCCTAACTCATTTACTCTCTCAGCTTCTCTTGGCATTTATATCTTTACCACTGATTGAACCTCTAATGTCCCACGTATGATCTTGCTTAGTAAATTATGTGTTAATGTAAGCATAAATGTAAGGTTGGCTCTCTCCCAGATCCACAGGATGAGAATAAGATCGGGATCGATGGGATACAACAGTTTTGCGATGATCTCAATTTGGACCCAGCCAGCATAAGTGTTCTGGTGGTGGCATGGAAGTTCAGAGCAGCGACGCAATGCGAGTTCAGCAGGAAAGAGTTCCTCGATGGCATGACAGAACTGGGGTGCGCATCAGGTGTCTCTTTGAGCCCATGGTCACCACAGATCGCATAGTCATCCTATATTTAAGTCTTTTGTTTATGTCTGTGGAAGATGCCTGTGGTTCCATTTGCGAGCCAAAATGACTTCTCTCTCCCTGTCTTCTGGCCTCCAGGTGTGACAGTCCAGAGAAACTCAGGGCTCTTCTACCTCGGCTAGAACAGGAACTGAAAGACAGTGGGAAGTTTAAGGACTTCTACCAGTTTACATTCAACTTTGCAAAGAATCCTGGACAGAAGGGTTTAGGTAATGGTGAAGATGAAATGCCAAGTAAATACACCAGCAATATCTGAATTCCTGAACTTACTGTCGTGTTTGTTTTGGATTTAGATTTAGAGATGGCAGTAGCTTACTGGAACCTAGTTCTGACAGGCCGCTTCAAGTTTCTTGATCTTTGGAATAAATTTTTATTGGTAAGTTTCGGACTGTGTGAATGAAAATATTTTGCACAGGAATGCATGGCATTGTTTTGAGAAGTGGATTCAAACTTAATTCTATTAGCATACTAAGGAGTCAAAACACAAAACACTTAGAAATGTCACAAAAGATAAAGCTTTACATGTGTGTAATGTCTAAACAGCCCTATTTTGCAATGCCAGTATTTTTATTTTACTATTGTTGTGTCTTTTAAAAGCATGTGGATATGTGCGTTATAGATATATATGTATATATATATTGATAGATATATAATGTTTGCCGGAGGAACATTTATAGATGGAATTTTCCAATTTGGCCAAAAGTTTATTCAACTTTTTTCTTTCTTGCTCCACCCTGAATAGGAACACCATAAGCGATCAATTCCCAGAGATACATGGAACTTGCTTCTGGATTTTGGCAACATGATTGCAGATGATATGTCAAACTATGATGAGGAAGGTGAGAGTGGTTGTTTCATGTATATTTTTCTAATAATAAACGAGGCTTGAGCAGTCCTGTGCTCACACTGCACATATTGAGGTCATTAGGACGATGTGCTTGCTGGGTTGTAAAGCAACAACTTGGAATTAATTTCAAGAAAGCTGAGAATAATCCTCTTTAAAATGTGGAACTGTAATCATGTGACTGCTGTTTTTATTTCAGGAGCATGGCCAGTTCTCATAGATGACTTTGTGGAATTTGCTCGGCCAATTGTGACTGGGTCAAAGCGCAAAACTGTATAGGACTGGCTCTGCTGTTTGACAGCTTGGGATTTTGTCGCCTCACTGAATTCAGCTCTTTTTAAAGACTTGTATAAAATTGCGCATGCGCGCGCACACACACACACACACACACACACACACACACACACAAACAAAAGAAAAGAAAAAAAATGGAGAAACCCTTGAAACCGCCAGGCTATAGAAAAGACTCGGGCCTCAAAGCAGTACAAAGGAGAAGAAGTATGGATGAAAGTGGGAGACTCAAGATTTCTTTTAGAACTGTCACGTGCAAGATGTCAGTTGCTGCTGCCGGCAAACTAATCCTGTCCAGATACCCCGAGGGAGTTTGGGGGGTCTCCAAAAATCCAGTACCTCATCTTCATGGCAGAGAGTGTCACACTTGCACAACTATTCCATTCACACTCTGAATCATAAACCGCTAGGAGAGTACATACAATAATGTGTTTCTTGACACGTTTGTCCTGGATACATACCTCCTGTAGGACTTAACAGGGTGTATAGATCAGACGCACTTTCAAAACCAGAGACCCTTGGACAGAGCAGCATGCAGCTCACACCACCAGCACAAAACTTGTTGCCGTTGTAAAATGCTGTATCTACTGTAGCAGTATGTACAGAGATAAATATTATAAATAAACAATATTTTATAAACTATGGAATATAAAGGCATTTATAAATGTGTGGACAGGTGATTTGTGTAAAGGAGAAAGGAATTAACACTTCTTCAATTCCTCCGTATCATGTATGATTTCATTGTAGGTCATTTCTAACACATATGCTCTCTTGCAAACTCCGGTGTGACAACAATGCCATTCAGTGTTTCTCATTTTTTTGTTTTCATTCGCCAGGACTATGTAAAAATAAATTATTGCCCAACTAAACCTGTATGTTATTTATTCTCACCGCTTCATACGATATACATGGCTTTGTAACTTGGCTACTACGTCACAAACTAAAGAGATATACTAGTAATGAATCCGCAATAGCTGAAAGCATGGCACTCTAATTCAGTAATGAAGGATCTGCCTCAGCGTTCGGAAGGCTGTGGGTTTGAATCTCAGGACTGCCAATGGCATCTGAGATACCCTTGAGTAAGGAACCATTCCCACATACTGCTTCCTGGGCGCTGCACCAATGGCTGCCCACTGCTCTACTTGGTGGATGGGTTAAATGCAGAGAACAATTTTGTACTGTTTTAACTATACTGTGTTGTGTTGATGTGTGACAAATGGACACTTTACACTTACACAGGCCATTAACTGGGTGCAGTTTATGTAGCTCCATAGAAAAGCACACCCAGCAATACAACATGCTCTATTTAGTACTTATTATTTAAGGTAAATCAAGCAATAGGGAGTACTGTATTACTATATCAGGACTGGATCTAATTCATTTTTAATTATTTCATTTTTTAAAATTAATTCATTATTTTCTCTGTTATTTTGTCCACATGAGAGTTTGAATCTCTGTCTAAAGAGCTTTTGATGACATCTTAGTTGATCTTTTACTGTTTATGCGAAACACCAGGGCCTCGTGGACTCAGTGTATTAATAGCTATAAAAGTTTCTCGCACATCTGTGCGGTAAGCTGGTGTGAACAACATGCCACAGCAACATGAGACAGAAACACGCCTCCTGTCTCGTGGTTGCTAGTGTCCACACTAAACACAGTTCTGGAAGGCCAGTAGTGGAGCATCTTCACTTTTTTGCAAAGCCTTCATCTGACTGCTTCCTCATGTCATATGTCTGAATAAAGCAGGTCATTCAAGAGCTGCAGGACGGTAGAAGAGACTGGCAAGTATCTGCACAGGTTATTAATCATAACACATGAATTAACTGATCCATCCTCTGAGCTGCTTATCCTTAATCAGGGTCGCAGGGGGGGATAGAGCCTGTCCCAGCACTCTTAGTGCGAGAGGCAGAGAAACACCCTGGACAGATGGCCTGTCCATCATAGGGCAAACACACAGAAAAACACTCACACAGTCAATTTAGCATGTGCCAGCCCACATGGCATGCATGTCTTTAGACTGTAAGAGGAAACCTGAGATCACAGCAGGAACATGCAGACTCCACACAGAAATGTCCCTGGTTGTCCCTGTTGGGAACCAAGACAACGCTGTGCTACCACTATAGTCGGTTGTTAATTAATCATATATTTAAGCAGAATTAGTCATATACAGAAAGTGTCTACGGCATTTGATGTTCTGAGTTCCAAGGCACTTCCAAGTCCCTTATTTCCTGAACTGTATCTGGATCTGGGCTGACATTTCGTGCGCTTCTTACGTTCCAGACCAAAATTTCACCCTCAATGTCCAGATCTGCTTTCCATGAAGGGGCTGCCCCCAAGAACACAGGCTGCTTCTCTCCCCACAGCCAGACAAAAGAACACAGTGTCCAGTTCTTTTGCATTTTAACATTCAGCTTTCAAACAGGACTCACACCAGTTTGGTTATGGCCCCTGTAGTATTTAGTACATTTTTCTGTGTGTTTCAAATTGTGTGTGTTTCTCTTTGAAGAATACTGTTTATACTGTTCCTGCACCCCTGCTGCACTGTGTCCACCTTTTGGCGAGTTATTAGCTTGTTTCAGGAGGCAGAGCTGGAGGTGGCGGAGTTGAAAATGTTAAGATTTGCATTAGGAGTGACGAGGATGGACAGAATCAGAAATACATTAGAGGGACAGCTCGAGTTGGACCTTTTGGAGGAAAAGTCAGAGAGGCAAGACTGGGAAAAGCAGAGGAGGAAAGCCTGGTAGGAGTTTTGTGGATGTGGTGAGGGAGGACATAAAGGCAGTTGGTGTAAAAGAAGAAGATGCAGAAAATAGAAGGAAAGTAGAAAAAGAAGAAGAATATAGACTTGTTTAGGCTTTTAAACAGGTCATGGTTGCTGATCATTTAACTGCTAATGTTTGAGCTGTAGACCTCAACTCCAGTGGACATTTTTTTCCCATGCAAATATCCTGAGATCACCATGAGATTTTGTCCTGCTCAGGAGCCCCATCGTCTGGTACATTAGAGTTATGACCATAAACATCTAAAAAGAGAAAGTCACACATTGTGTGCCACATGCTTACGGGCCGCATTGCTGCAGGGGTTGTGGTTTTAACTTTTCTCTCTGACTCTGTAGTTCAGCGGCCCTGTAGAAACAGAATCACATTCATGGACTGCAGTGTTGATTTATTTATTTGTATATTATTCTCGATCAGACAGATATCTCACTGTTTTGTAAAGCAAGTGTCTTAATGTTAGATATTCAGCTGAAATAAGTTTAAAATTGTTTAAAATATAATAGTTCTCACTATTAAAAATTCATGTCTTTTCCTAAAGTAATTTAATAGAAAAAAAATATTTTGTTTCTGTTTTGTAAGTGAAACATTTGGATTTTTACTTCCCCCCTTTTGCAAACTGTATCTTTTATATAATAAATATGTAATATGATTTTCAGTTTGAATAAGCACATGTTAAAACTGCATACTTAATAATGTTTTTTATTATAATGAATAAGGTCATGTTTTCTGATTGACAGTTCTTACATTCTAAATTATTTTTACATGATACATGATATTTTGCTACTTTAAGTCATCTGATTAGTTCGATCTGTAAAACAGGAAAAACTCAATGTCTTAGTGATTTTGCTGTAATTCCCTCATCGACAATAATTAGGTTTTTTTTGGTACATACACAATATGGACAAATGTATTGGGACACATCTCTCAATTATTCTAGTGAAGGGCAGTGAAGGGCAATCTTAATCTTAAAGCTTCGGCATACCAAAACATTTTGGACAATGTCATGCTTCCAACGAGATTAGAGAAGGCCCAAACAATTGAGTGACTTGTACATGATGAGAAATGCTTTGAAATCAATTGTGTAATGAACTGGAAGGCAGTGCAACAACCTGAGAATTGAAGTCATCCACTCTCTTTTCTTGGTTTTGGTTGGAACTCGGGCAGCAGCATTTTGAATAAGCTTGAGCTGCCTAATGGACTTTTGGGAATCCCAGTTTGGGGAGCGTTGCAACAGTCAATCCAGCAGGAAATGCATTAAGTCGTATTTGGACACAACAATTTAGTTTTTAATTTGATTTAATTTAATTTAATTTTAATGTGCCAAAATACTGGGTCAGTTACAGCTTTAATATGATCACTAAAAAGGCATTCATCCATGCAAAATATTGCACATAATTAAATGATTCAGCAGAAAACTGCACATGGTAAGAATTCTGCACATAATGATGTTTTAGGACCTGGTAAGAACATTGCACGTTATGTGTATTGCTATGTGCATTATCTTGCCAGACTCTACAGTTCCTCCCTTTGTCAATCTGTGCTACAGCCTGGCACTACTTTGCAGTTTCTTACTGGGTTTAAATCATTATGTGTATCGTTATGTGCATTATCTTGCTATGATGTGGAATGTTCTTATCAGGTCCCAAAACGTATGCAGAAGTCCTACCATGTGCAGTTTTCTAAATGGGTGCGGAATCATTTAATTATGTGCAATATCTTGTTATTATGTCTTACCATGTGAATATCACTGCTTCAGTCAATATAACTTACATACTACTGATCTCTACTTCATGCAGTAAGGTCCTGCTAACTACCAGCTGTGTCGTCAGTAATTCCCTTAAATGGAAATTACTTATCTATTGTATTTATACCCAGCATTTGTGTATATACACTATATGAACAAAAGTATTGGGGCAAGGCACAAATAATTTTCATGGTTTGGACCAGGCCCCTTACTTCCAGTAATTGCTTCAGCATAGCAAGACATTTTGGACAACAGCTTCCAACTTGGTGGACACAGTTTGGGGAGGAACTTTTTCATTCCAGAATGATTGTGCCCACAAAGCAAGGTTCTTAAAGACGTTGTTGGATGAGTTCAGTATGAAAGAACCTGACTGGCCCACACAGAGCCCTGACCTCAACCCTAATTAAAAGGTGTGTTCCAAATTCCCTTTAAATTTCTCCATAGAGTGTATATCCAAAATCTTTGGGGTGAACTGGAACAGACATTGTGAGCCAGGCCCTCTGTCCAACATCAAAAACACTCCTAAATCTTGTAAAAAGCTTTCCAAGAAGAATGGAAGCTGCAAAGAGGGGACCAACTTCATATTACATTTACAGCATTTTAGCATATGCTTTTCATCCAAAGCGACTTACAGGGGGCAGTCTCCCTGGAGCAACTTGGGGTTTAGAGTCTTGCTCAGGAACCCAGTGGTGGTATACTGAAGACTTCTTGGGTTTCATGGCAAGTATCCTACCCACTAGGCCCCCACCACTCATATCAAAGTCTATGTATTTGAATGCCTTGTTTTTAAAGTCCCTGATGGTGTTTTGGTCAAACACACCAATATATTGTTTTTTTACAAACAGTGTAGGTAACAGGCAAAAAAGACCAGTAACATTCAAAGACTGATTTGGAGTTGAAAAGTGTCAACATTTAAACTGTAACATTCAGAAGCTCCATATTAAAGTCTGTATTTGCAGTGTCATTACAGTCCTTATTGGTGGGAAGGTTAGGCGTCCCAATATTTCTGTTCACATAGGACACACTTTGTGGACAAAAGTATTGGGACACCTGACCATTGTAGTGTTTATCATATTGAGTGTTTTTTCTACTGATTTTTAAAAAAAATGGATTTATTGTGACATTATATTTTACACTGTACTTGTCTCTGTGTGTCTGCACAGTCCTGACGGTTCTGTTTCTGATCAGGTAGGAACTTGATTGTAGTCTTGTTGTTTCTGGGGATGAGTATCGCTGGACAGAGTTGATGATAACGGCGGGTTAGCCTTTCTGAGGGTAGTCTCTCCGGTGTTTTTCTCCCTCAAATTTCAATAGAATGAGCCCAGTTTGTGGTTGAGAAGCCCTGAAATCACAATGAACCTCGACAGACTCCGGAAGCGTGTGCGGCTCTACATAGACCAGGTAAAAAAAAGGTCCAAACGGCTCAAATTCAGGAAGACCAATCTGATACACAGCCAGTGCTGGAGAAACTAGCTGTTAGCTTAGCCTAGCTTATCTTTATGCTCTCTGACTTCTGTGGTTTACAGACACAACATTGCCAACCTGATCACAAAATATCAGACCACTGTTGCCTGCAAGCCCACCTGAGTCTATCCTCTTACTGCTTTTAATGTACAAGCACCTCTTTAAAGTCAGGTGTGGTTAACTTGGTTGCTAACCCATTTGTTGGGTTGCCAGCTTGGACTTTCTATTACTGTTCCCTTTTAAACAGCATATGAATTTGTTTTGTTGTATTGCATAGTTTTTATTCTGTTGGTTATGCTGCTCTTACATGTTTATTTTCTTTCCGCTTGCACTTAGCTAATATGGTTTTGCTGGAGGTTACAAATGACAAACTTGACGAAGTTTATTTATCCCGAGGGGAATTTTTTGTCATTAGAATGTTCTATGCAACAAAAGAATAAACCAGGACAATAGAAAATTAAGAAAACAGACAATAAATGATAGTGCAGCACACTTACAGAATTGAATTATTGTGATTATAAAACTGACATTGCTGTGTGTGAGGATTTAGTGTGCTGTACAGTAGTGCAAAATGGCTTATGGAAGGCTTAATACAAGAAGCATAAAACAAATACTGATGATGAGATTAACATTCTGTGACATTTCGTCAATTCACAGATGAAATAGTTGGGTTATATTGCACAAATCTTAATCTTTGTGTAATCCTTTTGTCCCCTGACATGTGCAGAGATGTGTTATTCAGTTAAGAAACAGAAGTGAAATTGATGAATTAACCACTACTAGTTGGTAGTGTGGGAAATGTGGTGGGAACTATGTTGTCCAAGCTGTTTTAAGATTCAAGATTATTTATTTGTCACATAAATACACTACCAGTCCAAAGTTTTGCCACAAACTTAGATTTTCTAAATGTTCATGTTAATATTCACTACAAATACACTCAGTATTCTTTGCTAACGAATACATTTATGGTGTGTGCATAAGTGGTAAAGTGGTAAAAACCCAGCAAAAAAAAACTTTTGACTGGTAGTGTAGTACAATATGTGGTTAACTGTGGCCCTGAAAAGTCTCCAAATACGAACTGTTTTCGTTGTTATGCAGCAACAGTACCAGAGTGCTCTCTTCTGGGCTGATAAAGTAGCATCCTTATCCCATGGTGAGTATATTTTTGTCTAGTATTGCATATGTTGGATGTCTCTTCTGTGTTAAGGCAAATTAGTCATGTGTTAATAATTTTAACTGTATGTGTTAAGGTATTCTAGACAAAAACAATCTAGACCAGACATGGGTAAACTACGGCCCGCGGGCCATATACGGCCCCTTGGGCTTTTTAATCCGGCCCGCCGAACTCGTCCACGTTATGTTATTAAATTAAATTTTATTATAAA
>JBBPDB010000002.1:6584440-6639490 GCA_037974465.1 Brachypetersius altus | reverse complement strand
GCTACCTACAGCAGCTTCAACAGCCAGTACATCATTTTAATTCAATAATGATAGCTAGACTTATTATTTTTAATTTCGATTCACAGTCTTGTTTCTGTTTGTAAAGTGTATATCTGCGCTCAGTGATATCTTGTATGAAATGTTTGTATATATAATTTAAAAATAGTAGAATAATGACTATATGTTTAGGGTGGCTTGGGATCATTTGGGGGGGTGCTTCAGACCTTCGGCAGAATTCAAATGAACCATTTTAATCTAGATTAATCAATGGTTTTGTGTATGTGTGTGTGAGAGAGAGAGAGAGAGAGAGAGAGAGAGAGAGAGAGAAAGAGAAAGAGAGAGATGCTTAAAAGAGAGTGAAATAAAGTGAGAAGGAAGAGAGAGAGAGAGAGAGAGAGAGAAAGGAAAGAAAAAAAGAGATTTACATTAATGATCTGACCTCTGCTTTAGAGCTTCTTCAGCAGCTGTAAATCAAATTTCTGCTCTCTGTGGATGAACAGGTGCCACAGTGGTGGATATGAAAAAGACAAAAACAATCATTTTCACATTCCTGGAGCTTGCCGAAACATTTACATTTACATTTATTTCCCTGGCATTTAACGGACAATCTCATTCTGCAGAAGAGCTTTTCATCCCCCGCTTCACATTAGGGACAAACATGATGAAAGACTTTGGAGAGAAGAACTACATCCTATTAAAGTTTAGCTCAATGGAACACGGCGGCTCAGCTAAACTCAGGGACTTAAACATCGGTCTTGACCAAGTTCAGCTACCTTTTAAGACAGTGCTTCTGCAAATGGCACTAGACCAGGCCAGAACCCTTCAGCAAGAGGCCATGAAGGGCTGAACTTGGTCTACAATAGTGTTTAGATAGGTGGTGACAAAGTGAACAAATCAGTTCACAAATTATGAATGTACACATGAGTGACGCTCACTCTCGCGAGACTGAACGCAGCTCACGTCTTACATTTGTAATTAGGCCCTGCCTCCGAAATCACATACTTCCCTACTATATAGTATGCGAAAACAGTATGCGAGGCGAGTAGTATGTCCAAATTCATAGTATGTGAAAAACAGTAGGCGAGAAGTTCCCGGATGACCTACTGCTTCCGGCCGAATTCAGTAGTAGGCATTCAATGGGCACTGCACTATCCCATAAGGCAGCGGGAGAGGCAGGGTCATCTTCGAAAAATGGCCGGAGGCGCAGCTCTTTTCATGTGTAAGTACCTTACATTAAATTACACGTTCATTGTGGTTAAATTAAACTTGTGAGTAAATGCCCTCTGTAAAGGTAAAAAATAATGCGCTGTTGTGACGACTCATGACACGTGACAACATCAACACAGCAGATGTAGTGCGTCCGAATTCCATTCATAATACCCTCATTCATACTGTATAGAACGTACTGTTTTAACGGTAGAGCAGTACGTAGTACCTACTCAAGTAGTATGCAATTTCAGATGCAGCGACAGTCTCCCCTCCTATGATCCTCTCATGTGATTGGCCCGAATGCCGTCATGCTGCCAATCAAAATAAAGTTCTGCCGTGAGCAGAGTGGAGTCACAGAGAGAGAGAGAGCCGAGCAGCGAAAGGAAAAAGTGGGGAGCGACTCTCATTCAATGGGAGTTGGCTCTTCTGTTTCACCACAAAGTGTCGGCTCTTCTGATTCACCACAAAGCGCAGACTCTTCTGTTTCACCACAAAACGTGGACTCTTCTGTTTCACCACAAAACGTGGACTCTTCTGTTTCATCACAAAGCATAGACTCCTCCGATTCACCACAAAGCTTCGGCTCTTCTGTTTCACCACAAAGCTCAGACTCCTTCGATTCACCACAAAGCGTCCGCTCTTCTGTTTAACCACAAAACGTCGGCTCTTCTGATTTACCACAAAGCGTCGACTCTTCTGTTTCACCACAAACCGTTGCCTCTTCTGATTAACCACAAAGTGTAGACTCTTGTTTCACCACAAAACGTGGGCTCTTCTGTTTCACCACAAAGCGTGGGCTCTTCTGTTTCACCACAAAGCGTGGGCTCTTCTGTTTCACCACAAAGCGTCGGCTCTTCTGTTTCACCACAAAGCTTCGACTCTTCTGTTTCACCACAAAGCTTCGACTCTTCTGTTTCACCACAAAGTGTCGGCTCTTCTGTTTCACCACAAAGCTTCGACTCTTCTGTTTCATCACAAAGCTTCGACTCTTAGAGCGCAGGACACATCACTACTTGTCACAGGCTAACATGATTGGTGCTATGAGTTTGGACGCCTCTACAGAAGTCAGTTTGTTTAAACATTTGAGTCTGTTTTTTGAAGAAATCAGTACAGATTTAGATGGAGAAAACCATACGTTTTGCTTAATTTTAGTTGTTCTTTTCAGAGAACTTATTGTCTGAATGTTGCATTTCATTCAGACACGTTTTGTTTACATTGTGTTAATATTGTCTGAAAAAAACCACCTCATTTAAGTAAATGCCGGTTCTAGACTGTTTTACACCGGTTATATTTACTGAATCAGAATTTACTGATACACTCTGAGTTCTGAGGGTTAAGTCTAGGTTTACTTGTGTGAGAGACGTATTGTCTTGTGGACTACAAAGCACTCACGTATGTCATTCATGTAACATGAGTGTAGATGTAAGGTAGGTGGACTTGACGAACCACACAAATGACACACATGCCCACACACACAAACAGACACACACACACAAACACACACACACACACACACACACACACACACACACACACACACACACACACATCTATGGCTTCTCAAGTATTTCACAACTGTTCCTTTCAGTTTTTTATCCTTCTACTCATGCTGCTTTCCGACTCTAACATTTCAAAAGGAATGTGAGTGTGGGTAAAAGAAGCTCAAGGTCATGCATGAGCTTCTTCTTAACACTGTGTCTTTTTCTTCTAAACCAACCAATGCTGACCTGTGACCAGGCAGAACAATTTACCCATGCCGACTTTAACAAAGCTGAGAAGTTTCCATTGAAGAAAATCTACCGAATTATGAATTAATAATGTGCAAAACAAAACTTGAGTGCTCTACTGTCAAGCTTGTACAACAGTGGCGCTCCCAAAGCTGGGCTGCAGTTTAGAAAGGTGGGCCTGTAGTATTACACTATGAAGCTTCCTCAGCAATGAGAAGTCTGATAGAGAAAACGCAGCTCATTTAAATAATATAATTATTTAAATTCAAGCATTTAATGTTTGCTATAAAATGCATACGCTTTTTGTATACATGTAAAAAGACACAGTGTTGGAATTGTTGGGGGTTAAGTGTTTACTAATCAGCAGCCAGATCATCACAAAGCCTTTAATGATGGATGGAGCATGGATAGACTGAATTCAGATTTTTGTCTCATTATTTTAGTTCTTGTTGTTCTAACTATTTGTTCTGAGCACAACAAAATTTAAATATGTGTGTGTGTGTGAGAGAGAGACACAGACAGACAGACAGAGAGAGAGAGAGAGAGACAGAGAGAGTGAGAGAGAGAAAGAGAGTGAGAGAGAGAGAAAGAGAAAGAGAGATTATATAGCTGTCACAGTATGGTGATGATCAGATGAGCAACTGTTTGCGTGCTGGAAAAGCTTTAACACATGGTGGGAAAAGGCCTATCTAACCTAATAAACTGCAGCACATCTCAGTTTCGAAATGACTAAATCTTTGATAACTTGCTTTCCCCATATTATATAGCACTAGGCAACTGCTTTACGTTTACGTTTATGGCATTTAGCAGAAGCTCTTATCCAGAGCATCAGTTCTTCATACCTCAAAGCAACACCTGCTTTTAACCAAGTTACTGCCAGCTAAGTCACACACCATAACAGATCCTGCAGTCATTTAAATAGAAAGAAAATTATGTGTAAGAGATAAACGAGAGTACTGGTGCCCTCAAGGTGCTCCATGAAGAGGTGGAACTTTAAGAGAGCAAGGGACTTTGTAGATCTGATTGCAAGAGGGAGTTCGTTCCACCACTGGGGGGCCAAGCTTGAAAAAAGTCTTAATGCAGATCTTCCTCTTCTTTTGAGCAACAGGGGTTACAGACAAGCAGTGCTTGAAGCTCTGAAAGGGTGAGAAGTTGGAGGGGAAAGAGGGAATAAGTTGAGTGTCATCTAAATAAAAGGGGTAGGAAAAGCAATGTGAAGCTATTACATCCCCAGAGAACCAGTATATATAGAAAAGTGAAGCGGTCCAAGGGCTGAGTCCTGTGGAACACGGGTGGACAATCTTCACTAGGTAGACTGGGAGCCATGCCATGCTTCAAGGTAGGAAGCAAACCATTGCCAGGCTGTTCCGGATATCCCGAGGCTGGAGAGAGTAGCCAGGAAGTTCTGATGGTTAATTGTGTCGAAACCTTCAGAAAGGTAAAAAAGAATCAGAGCAGAAGACTGGTTGGCTGATCTAGCTAGACGACTAGTAGTGCAATTTCAGTAGAGTGTGCAGCCTTGACCTTGGACTGGTGAGGATCCTGAAGCCTGTTTTGAGAAAGAAAGATGTTGAATTGGTTATAAACAGCACATTCCAGGACTTTTGAAAGGAAGGAGAGAAGAGATACTGGTCTGTAGTTGTTGATATCAGAGGAGTCCAGCATGGGTTTCATCAAAATTGGTGTGATCACTGCAGACTTAAAGGTAGATCGGACATGGTCAGTTGTTGAGGAGCCATGGAGGATGTAGGCAATATGCGGGATTAGATCCGAGGATATCATCTGGAGCTCAGCGGGATAGGGTCTAGCGGAGATGTAGTGGTTTTACTGGACATCAGGAGCAATGACGCATCCTTGGGAGAGATGAGTGAGAAGCGCTTGATGATTAGCGGAATGGATCAGAATCAGAACTGCGTTTATTGGCCAAGTATGTGAGCGAGCACATACAAGGAATTTGATTCCGGCAGATGGTGTCTCTCAAGTACAATACAATTAAAACAACAACAGTGATTAAAGGATACAATAAACAATATACTGGGCAAATAGAAATGTTTATAAACATATATGTACAAAAGTACTATATATATTTGCTCTGTTTATAAATATGGATATATGTGTGAATATACATATGTATGTATATGTGTGTATAAATTAACTATACAATATAGTAAATAATCTAAATCTTATATACAGAAAATACAATACTACAGAATTGTATACCAGAGTGTGCATTTGCAATGTTGCAGGTGTTTTACAGTTAGACAGTTCAGCTGTTTAGGAGGGAGATGGCGAGGGGGAAGAAACTGTTCCTGTGTCGGCTGGTCCTGGTCCTTTTAAATATGTTATTTGAATGTGTTTTACATTTGCATTTTCTTTAAATTACTTTCCTTGTATGGTTAATCATTTTTGCCAAGTATGATCTCTGACCTGAAAGTCCTGACAGCTGAGGAGAACAAGGAACAAGTCACTTACTACTTTGGAAATGCATTATACTCTAAAGAGGTAGAGGTCTGCGTGGGACTGATTTTTTCATCACGCCCCGCAAGTTTCTGTCCCGCTCCCACAGAAATGTGTAATATTTCGACCCACTCTTGGCCTGTTAAGGTTTGTCCCGCTCCCTCCTGCTGAATCCCGCAAGCAAGGCTGGAGGAGTAGGGTTGGCCAAAAATACCAGACACATTTTAAATAGACCAGACATTCCCGACTTGTGTCCATGGTAAACTAACACCTTTTTACATGAATCGCAGCAGGCAAAGGGTTGTTGATTTCCATAGCCATCTACTACAACTGAAAATGATTTCCAGAAGTCTGACTAAGCCTTCGAGGGCTTTTTGGTTTGACACGTAGCCTTTTTTACAAGCGCACTTAGGGCTTCTACACTAAGGTTACCCACTTCTTCTACCATGGCTTCAGACTCCAAGCACGCGCGTGCGCCATCACCCCGCGCAATGCAAACATCCGCAGGTTAGGTCGCCTATCACATGTTGTTCCCCACATAAAAGCAAACTGTGGGAGTCCAGAGAACAATGTCTTTGTCCCGCTACCACGAACACATCTCTCTGTTCCCGCCCACTCCTGCAAGAAACTCTGAAGTGTAGAGCTGCACTGCTTGCTTTTGCAGGTCCCAGTGGTGTCCCATTGCAGACCTCTAGTTGAAAGATTAGTTTTTACGTGTTCCGGCTCAAATTGAACCACATTCCTCAGTGCTAATGGCATATACGTTTTTGTAGACATGCTTTTTATTTTACTATATTACTTGTTACAGTTATTTTATCGGGACATTACTGAGTGCTTTCTGCATGTTTTCTGTTCAGGGTAATGGTGAAAGACCCCTTCCATGCTAATTGCTTACCAGTGCACATAGGGACCCTTGTGGAACTGAGCAAAGCAAATGGTAGGAAATTGATGGCTTATTTTGCCTCACTTCAGGATTTTTTTTTTTTTTTAATTCTTGCATTTTTATCCCTGCAGAATTGTTTTACCTCTCTCATAAGCTGGTGGATTTATACCCAAATAATCCAGTGAGTGAACCCTACATGGACATTATATGGACTTTTTTATTTTTTTTTTTTTTTTTAGTTTATGGCATTTCATAAGCTTTTATTGGATTTGCCTAGGTGTCGTGGTTTGCTGTTGGATGTTACTACCTTATGGTCGGCCATAAAAATGAACATGCCCGGCGATATCTAAGGTAAGACCCTTAAGTCTGCCCGTCGGTGAAGGTCAAAGCAATATGAATATAATAATTATAATAATGGCTTGCAATCCATTAAGATGAACATTTGTTCCAAACCATAAAAGGCCAATGAATTGTTAATCAGTTATTATGATCTTTTTGTTTGGGTTGTAGCAAAGCCACCACACTGGAGCGCACATATGGGCCGGCCTGGATCGCGTATGGCCATTCGTTTGCTGTGGAGAGTGAGCATGATCAGGCCATGGCAGCTTACTTCACTGCTGCCCAGCTAATGAAAGGGTATTTAAGCCAATAGTAATAGTAAATGTAAATAAAGATTTAAAAAAAGCATTTGCTTTTCTTTTTACTGCTTCTTTTCTTATATCCACTGCTTCACAAGGTGTCATTTACCCATGCTGTATATTGGCCTGGAGTATGGACTCACCAACAACCCAAAGTTGGCTGAGCGCTTTTTCAGTCAAGCTCTAAGCATTGCTCCAGAGGACCCTTTTGTCATCCATGAGGTGGCTGTGGTGGCCTTTCAGAATGGAGAGTGAGTGGGCCTTACAGACTCTAGAAACCTGATCAGTAAAGTCACAAATTAGCACATTTTTTATTTCAGTTTTGTGATTTTTGACTTATTAACCATCTATTTTGTTACAGCTGGAAGACAGCAGAGAAGTTGTTTCTAGATGCAATGGAGAAGATCAAAGCCATTGGCAGTGAGGTAACTGCATAGTCCCCCTGAGAGAAATTTATTTGGCCTATAAGATACATTTATCTGTCCAGGCTATAATGTCCTACTAACTTTAACAAGTAGAATTACATATAAGTATGTTGGGTTTTGTGACCTGAAAATACCGAATTCGAAATTGGTTATTATTGCAGTTTCGTTGTACAGTAAACCTCCACTTTAATGCAAATCTGTAGTCGCGGTTTCAGTTAAACACACTTTCTGAGAACCAGCTTTTTTTGCTTTCGTGACGTCCGGGGCCTGGATGTCGCAGCTTTTTTAGTGTCAATATATACATTTTCATACATTTAAGTGCTAAATTATTCAGAAAAATGACAAATACGTAACAAATATTTAAGTAAATTCAGCTACAAAAAAAATACTATATATTCAGAATACTCAGAAGTGGGAGGTTTGAAAGTAGCCCATCCAAGAATTGTATTTATTTCGCTATTTTTTACGCTATTATTTACGCTATTTATTTCTCCTTGCTGCTGATTGGCTGCTGACACAGTGGCAGTCCAGTGGAGTGTCTCGAGTGTTCTCGCATTTTTCGTTTTGTTGTCCAGCGCATACCAAAGAAAACACCAGTGAATTAATTACAGTATCGTTAATACAGGGGTAATATCAGTATTTTACATTCTAGCTCTGCAGGAGTTGAGTGTAAACTGTACAGTACAAATACAGGTTTACCTCTACATTTTCTTTGAGGGTAATATTCATCACTATTCGCGGGTGCTCTTGGAACGGGTTTACTGTGCATGATCTGGGGAGTGAATGGTGCATTTTGAAACTTGATCTAATAATGTTACTGCATTACTATATTAAACTGCATTTCTAAAAATGTTTTTAAAATAATAGGTTTCCATGATATGGTCTTTATAGACTCAACTTTTTCTCAAATTTTTAAGGTAACAGTGGACAAATGGGAGCCTTTGTTAAACAACCTGGGACACGTGTGTCGGAAATTGAAGTAAGTTAAAAGCAACAGTATTTTTGTATTTTTTTGTGAGCAGAGTTTAAATATCTAGTGGATCATTATAATTCTGTGTGCTGATATCGGTAGTGTGTAATTTCTTCGCCACTGGTAACTCGTGTTTTTTGAACCTTTTAAGAGGTGCTGCTCCTATTTTGCTCAACATCTCATCAATAGGCCACATTATTTCCAAGCAGGGCACAGCGATGCATTGTAGGAAATGACCTGAAAAGAACAACCTTCTAAAATTACTCGGAGGTATTTTTAATGAAGAGGTTTCAGAGAGCCCTGGACACCAATCTCTTTTCTGTCATTTGTTCTCAGTCCTTCACCTGACCTGCTACTGTCTCTCTGCATAAATAAGAGTACTTGTTCAGTATTGTCATTCCAGCGCTCAATGAATTATGCATACCCACTTGCTAGATATCAAAGAGACTTGCAATTCATACTTCAAGATCATGCCACTTACTTTTTTAAGTGTTTGTTTTGGAATGAGGTATTCGCCTGATTTCTGCAAAAACAGCTGTCATTGATACTTTTTGGTTACTGTGTTAGGATTACTCTGGAGAAAATGCACACAATTACATTGAACATTTATCCAACATTTAACATTATATGAAAGACCATATTCATTGCATGGTGGTTTTGTGGAGCGATGATAAACCTTTGTGTGTGTGTGTGTGAATCAGAAAGTATGACCAGGCTCTGGAGTACCATCGACAGGCCCTGGTCCTCGTCCCCCAACATGCATCCACCTACTCAGCTATTGGCTATGTGCACAGCCTTATGGGAGACTTTGAAAGTGCCGTTGACTACTTTCACACGGTAAGAGATTCACGTGTCTTTATGGATACTCAGTTTCTGATGATCAGAAAGTGCACTATATAGTATTTGTTCTGTACACTATATTTGTAATAAGTTCTGTTATTCTTCCACAGGCACTTGGTCTTAAAAGGGATGACACGTTTTCTGTCACCATGCTCGGAAACTGCATTGAGATGTATATTGGTGAATCTGATGCTTATCTGGGTAAGTTCAATTCTCATGTCCTGTGAAGAAACCAGAACTGAAAGCTTTGCTCTATGAAAAGGCCCTTATGGAAGAATGTGCTCTTGCTTTTTGTTGTTTGTGAGCACCCTTAAAAGTTTCAAAACATACCATTCAATCCACACCTGAAAGCATTATGTCTTAGAGACACAGCAAGCAAAAAGTTGAATTAAAAAAATATTTCCAATGCATAATGAAAGAAGTTGTAATAGAGTTCTAATTAATTATGACTGTTTTTGGTACACCACTGGATATGGGTCTCATGTGAAAAAGAAAATAGAAGAAAACTTTAGGAGCCCTTTTAAAAAGTTTCATATATTGCCAGTCTGTACCAGTGTGCTCATAAGCTCTGTTTTTTGTCATAGGGACAGACATAAAGGACAGACATAAAGTGAAGAGGTTGCCAAGTGCGAACGCACTGAAAATTATACTCAGCACAACAACTGAAGAACAAGAGAGCCAGACCCAGCCTGAGAGCAGCATTCTGACTTTCTCTACACCATCTCCAGATGCCTTACAGCGCTTTCTCCTAGATTGTGACATGCGTGAGAACGACATGATGTTAGAGACCTCCATGTCTGACACAAGCACGTGATGGTGGCGAAGATGTGCCCAGGAGAGAAACAGATACTGACATTTGTAAAAGACTGAGTAAAGAAATGCTCAGAGGAAGACCTCACATTCTTCCGCAGAATCTACGATCATGTTTGTGTTACAACCCTGGTGAATTTTTTTATGAATAAATGTATTAAATACAAAAGGGTTTAATGGAGAAAAAAAAGAATTGTGCAATAAACCCTGTATGGATATTTTTGCACATTATCTTGAGTATCTGGAGTGATCTTGCTGATGCTTGGAGAACAAAATGGTATAGTAAAGAACACTAAAAGAAGAATTGGCTTGTTGTGAAAAAGAAATGTAAATCAATTACATGAAATGACATCACTGTAATATAGCTGGTGGGTGAACTCATTTACTCCAGAAATGCTGTGTATAGTACAAAACATTAACAGAAGGATTGGCTTATTATTGCCAAAAAATGTTCATCAAATTTGCTGATGTAAATGTAAATTGATGAGTCAATTTATGACTTTGCAAATAGCATATCTGGAGTAAATGAGTTCACGCTCACTGTATCATAGCTGGTGGGTAAACCCTCCAGTGGTCTAGTGACGCCCCCTCTTCACTATTCCCAACGTCGGGGCTCCAGTCAGTGAAGGGCAGAGACGTACAGGGCAAGTAAGATGTGATGAGAATTAGAAGTGGCAGGTAGAGAGATGGGCTGTGCACCTTCTAAATCCAATGTGACCTACACTCACGAGAGAGTGTGTAGAGATCTGGATACCTGCTCCACCTTTGTTCCGAGTCTGAAGAGCTCCGTGTCTACTCCGGAGAGACCATCTCCTAGACTTTGTGTGGAGACCAGTAGTGGAAAACAAACTTTTCTCAGTGGTAAGACACTTTTTTAACAGCTTTTTTTTTTCTTATAGCAGAAAAAATACCTTGTCCAGCTCGAGCAGGTTAGGTTTGGTTAACCAGTTTATGATTAGACGTTTAATGGTTTGACTGGTTTGCCAGCCAGTCTGAGCCAGCAATAATTTAACTAATATGTATCTTAGGCCATCTGTAATCAAAACGAGCTAAATGTAAAAACTCTATACACGTAAGCACGATTTTGTATTTACATCACGTGAAAGTCTACCCAAGCTCCGCGTTCTTCGTGGTCATCAGTCAAACCGTAATGTGTTTCAGTGCCTGGACGTGAGTGCTGTGGTCGCCCTGTGCTCCAGCCGCCCCCCAGCCCTCTCCGGCACCCTCCAGCCAGCGGCAGCACCGACACCAGCAGCGGCAGTGACTCTGAGGAGAGTGAGGGTCATGTAGGAAACCCCTAAACACATTTAATTATGCAAACCCTAAATGTACAAAACTATTCGGACGCCCACAGTAATTAGGACAATTACACCAACAGAGACTTTAATGACACTGGATTCAAATACATTGACTGTAATATGGAGTTGGTTGCCCCTTTGCAGCTCTAACAGCTTCCGCTCTTCTTGGAAGGCTTCCCACAAGATGTTGGAGTGATACTGTGGGATTTTTTGCTCATTCGTTCTGTAGACCAGGGGTCACCAATCTTTTTGAAACTGAGAGCTAATTCACAGGTACTCAGACATACGAAGGGCTATCAGTTTGATACACTAGAACAGTTTACCCAAACTTATCTAAACTTCACGTATAGTAAACGTGTTTTACGTTATTTTTTCAGATAGTTTCAAATATACATAAACGCAAATGTGATTAAAGAAGAATACATTTTAGACATCTACACCTTACACCACGTTTCGTAGAAGGGTATACATACGTTCACCACAGACAAACAAAATTGCAATAATAAAATAAAATACAACAGAGTGGGAGTACGAAACGCGACATCGATACTGTTTTTGCCTCAACTCTCGCGAGGATTTGGAGTTCTCGCGAGAGCAGGCGGAGAGGAGAAATGGAGAGATGAGGGCTGAAAGGGAGCAGACGACAGCAAGCAAGGAGAGAAGCGTCGTGGAGATTCAGTTCAGGGACACGCAGAGGGAGCAGGAGAGCGTCTCGGTCAACCAGAAGCAGAAAGAGGAGAAGAAAGAAATCTTCACCAAGGTAGGATAGATCAGGTGTCCGTGTGGAGGGAGGAGAAGGTTGAGGAGGAGGTTCAGCACCCCGGACAGCGACCACCGTGCGGACCTCTCATAGGGTTCAGTGTCCTCAAAGGCCTGTCTTGCTTTTTGCAAGCTTTACCAGACACAAATACGCTGCAGACTCTGCTGTTTGCCTTCATAAACTGTACCCTAACACACACACGCACGCACACACACACACACACAGACACACACAATTTTAGGCATTTGGCAGACACTTACCCAGAGCAACTTACAATCATTAGTTACAGGGACAGTCTCCCTGGAGGGTTAAATGTGTTGCTCAAGGACACAATGGTCGAAAGTGGGTTTTGAATCTGCTACTGTTTGTGTGGTCATCAGATACACAGACAAGTGTTTTACCTACTAGGCCACTCCAAACAACCAACACACCCTCAACTGAACAACTCAGACTTAAATTACCTCTGTAAATACCCTTCTATTTATTACACCGCACATTCTCTGTCCTATTGCTTCTACCAATCATATTTATTGCTGTCTACCTGCTCTGCCTTTTTGCACATGACTCTCTGCTGCTAGAATACAATACCCGTCTTAATACTGTCTTCATCCAGTTTGTAGCTATTATTGACTGCACTAAATGTTGTCTTGTGCAGTTGTGTCATTTCTGCACTTGCGGTCTTGTGTTGCACCATTTAGTGCATGCCAATAGCGGTGTAGACATAAGTGCATTTTATAAAGATAAATCAAATTATACTATACATATAGTACATCCCACTTCAAGCTAGTTACCCTTTTTTGGGAGTAGCTGGTGGCCTGGTGGTTAGGTAGTTGCCCCTCAGCGGCACCACTGAGGTACCCTTAGGTAAGGTACTGCCCCCACACACTGCTCTCTGGGTGCCCCTCATTGGCTGATTTACTTGGTGAATGGGTTACATGCAGAGAAAGAATTTCACATGGTTCACAATGTGTTACTGTGTTTGTGCTGCGTTGTTTACCTTACATGTTCAAAGTTTGCACACACTTGCCCATCCATCATTTCTTCTTAAATCAAGGGTGGTAATAGAGTTTGCCCCTCTTTTGCTGCAATACCAGCCTCTACTCTTCTGGACAGGTTTTCCTCTAGATGTTGGGACACTGCTGTGAGGATCTGATTGCATTCAGCCACGAGAGCATTAGGTCAGATATTAAGCTCTCTCCAGAGCATGCAAATTCACTGCTTCAAAGCCCAGTGTGAAGGGGAACCCTTATATCCCTGTCCCAAATGGCACACAGCCAATAGCAACAGGCTTCTATCCAAAATAACCTGAGATATCCAACCAGAGTGGATGGTTTTGTTCACAACCATCTTACCAACATGGCAGACAGATAATATTACAGCTGCCGGCTTTATGTTCCAAGAGCACCCGCAAATTGTGAAACACCACAAAACACTTTTAATTTCATTTTAAACTAAGCTTAATACATTACCCATAAAAACAATAAAGTAAATGTAAACATGAGATAGCTCCACATGAAAAACTGTTCTGATGTGGGAATGCTGGACTGCATCTGCCAGAGATGCATCACAGTGCAGCAGCCAATCAGAAGCAAGGAGAAATAAATAACCCTCTCAGATTAGCTACTTTTAAACCTCCCGCCTCAGGGGAATCAGTTCAGGGGAATTTCAACATCCTATGACTCGTTTTTGTATACAGTTGCTATGTGTTCTCTCAACACTGCTATAAAATGTATACAGTTATTTTATATGGAAATTTAGCTGAATTTATGTGAATATTTGTTAGCACTATAATATATGAAAAATTATGTATTGGCACAAAAAAAACCCAAAAAACAAAAATGAGGAGGATATTTGTGGTTTCCGCAAACAATTATTACTTTGGGCCTAAGAAAAACTTCATGGGGGTCGACTGTACTTGCCCTTGAATTGCATTATGATTGAAATCTGGTTCAGAACCTTGGCTGGAAACCTGTCCACTATATATTTTTGGACATACAGTGTATAATTAGTATGAGACACAAGGACAAATAAAACAATATGAAAAGGAAAAGAAGGACAAAAACTGCACTGAATAATACATCAAAACAATGACACACAAAATCATATGTATTCTAAAGAGTAGAGGTTGAGGGGATAAGAAAAATGTAACTGGTAGGCTGTTCTGTAGTCATGTGATAACATGAAGAACATGTGAATAGATGCCAGGGTGCTAAAAATCCATGCATGATCTTTGGCAACTTTTCAGTTCTGTAGTCCAATGCTGTTATAGTGTATTAGAAATCAAATAACTGACAGCTTATTTCTTATATTAGGTGGTCATTCGGCGGCTGCCACCCAGTCTATCAAAAGATCAACTTGAGGAGCATCTCAGTCCACTGCCTTCTTTTGACTACTTTGAATTCTTTCCTGCTGATCAAAGGTGCCATTTCTTAGAACTTTTCAAAGTTATTTTTTTGGTCCTGGTATGTGAATATGATATATGACATGACTGTTCATGATTTCTTCCACAGCCTCTATCCTCATCTTTTCTCCAGAGCATACATCAACTTTAAAAATCCTGATGATATTGTTCTTTTCAGAGATCGTTTTGATGGTTACGTGTTCATTGACAATAAAGGTAACACTTTCCAAGGATTTAAAAAAATCTCAGAATTAAAAAAATGACAATCCTTTACCTCACTCTGTAACTAGCTCTTTTACACTCTGTAACACTTCTTCTCACCTGCCCTTTGTTTAGGCCAAGAGTATCCAGCCATTGTAGAGTTTGCTCCTTTTCAGAAAGTTTCCAAGAAGAAACTCAAGAAGAAAGATGCAAAGGCAGGAAGCATTGAAGAAGGTATGTGTGAAAAGGTCCACTGTGTATACTCTGCCAAAGAGGTAAGGTCTGAAGTTTGTGACTATATAACTGGTAGTTTATTCAACATCTAATGTGTTGGTCTTTCTGAAATGAAACCTCACTGATGCTAATGCTTTTTTTATTGTTAGACCCAGAATACAAGCGATTTCTGGAGAACTACTCTTGCGATGAGGAGAAGTCAATGGCCAATCCAGAAACACTGCTGGGGGAGATTGAGGCTAAAACCAGGGAGCTCATCGGTATGTGTGGACTTCTCCTTTTGATACAGTGTATACTGATGTACAGCACAGTGCATGCTGAAATACACATCCAAACTGGGTAGCGGTTGGTCACATTTGTATGTATTTCACTTCCTTTCAGCTAAAAGGACAACACCACTTCTGGAATACATAAAGAACAAGAAGTTGGAGAAACAGGTTTGGACAGATTCTCTTTGGTGAATATATTAATACTATAGTTGCACTTTCTTACAGTGAATTATTTGTTAAAACCGCAGAGAATCCGAGAGGAAAAAAGGGAAGAGAGGCGACGGAGAGAGTTGGAGAAGAAACGGCAAAGAGAAGAGGAGAAGAGGAAGCGCAGGGAGGAGGAGAGGCGAAAGCGCAAGGAGGCAGAGAAGCAGAAGAAGCTCTCTGAAAAGGAGATTAAAATTAAGGTGTGATGTTCTCTTTCAGATTTCAGATCATTGATTTAAATATTTTAGTGGTTTTGTTTCTCATCAAGACATTATTATAACACATAAAATTGTATCTGTCATGTATTAGGTTTAAAAACTAAAAAGGTAAATCTAATCCTGATGTTTCACTAGCTCTTGAAGAAGTGTGACAGGGAAGATGAGGTGGACTCAGACAGACTGAAAGATAAAGGAGACAGTGGAGAAACAGACAGGAACAAGTGGGAGAAACCTGCAGGTCACACCAAGTTAAAGGAACCAAAGGACAAGTAAGGGCTGCTTTAATGCTCTAAGTTTTAAGTGTGTGGGCCAGTGATCTTCTGTGATTTCTGTGATAAAACATGATTCAACATGATTAATTCATTTTAAGAAAAAGGACAGAATGAATTCAAAATAAGGCATAACTGAAAATTATACAAGTTATTACCAGCCACACAATCTGACAAATGTATTGCCTGTTTTGTTATAGCCGATAAAAGCACTTACAGAGCTAAATTAATTCTTCTAGTTCAGCTACTTTATGCTGACACAGTCCTTTAGTGCATGCACTTCTATAATCCCTGGTATCCCTTGTATAAATCAGAATGGGACACTCTGGAGCAACTGTCAAACGTGAGCCTAAAGTCAAAGTTCTATATCAATAGTTAAAAAGTTTTAAGTACAATAAGTAGCACATAATTATGACAATTTGTTATTCTGTTATTCTGTTCTTTGAAAAAGGATTTGCTGTTTCAGATCTTGGCTGACTCCGATTGTGCATCCCTAATTATTCAGCTGACCTCACTAATGCTGTTTTGGCTGAATGCAGTCGAATGGACACAGCGATTTTCCTGCATCTAGTGTAAAGCTTAAGAGTAGAGGCTGTTACTGCAACAAACTGTCATTAATCCCATTGATTTTAGAAGATGTGCTGAATGTGAAGGCATCTATAAATTGTTTTTTCATGAAGTGCTGTAGAAAAGCAAGCGAATACTCGAGGCCGTGTTATTGTAAATAACCTCCTGGCTGTGAAGTTATTCCTGATTATGCTCTCTCTCGTGTTCTGCTGCCTAAGCAGAAATGCTTCTGTGTGGTTGGTTTGTGTTCTCTGGTAGACTTCAGCTGGAGAGCGATAAGGAGCAGCGCGAAGGCCACGGCCGCCGGCAGAGGGACAAAGAGCACCGGGGGCGAGAAGAGGAGCGCAAAAGGCAGCGCCACCATTATGAGTTTGACAAGTTCATGCGCCGCAAGGAGGAGACTAAATGGGGCAAAGGCTACTGCCAGGAAAGGGCCAAGAAAGACGGCCATCATCATGGCTACTCGTTCTGCCCAGAGACGGGGGACAAGCTGGGCAAGGAGGACAGGGATGACATGGGCAACAGGAAGGAGCGCATTCGCAATAAGGTGAGTAAGACCTGATAGACCATTGGAGTCTCATCCACAGTCCATTTACTGCAGGCTCTACCTATTCATAAGCATCAATATCTGTCAGAATCACTCAGTGATTAGCACCATGCACTTTGATGTCAAAGTTGAGTCACTGTTTAAGGACAACACAAGCACGTCATGCCATCGTAAGCACTTAGCAATTACAGCCATCCGTCTGTTTGTCTGGCATTCAGCTATGTGGTACTTTTTCCATTTAGACTTTTCCCTCCTCCACGCTCATTGTAATTCACATATCATTATGGCTGTGGGTGTGCAATACAAATCCTCCTCCCTCCTGGGGCTTGTATTGCAGCCCATGCTTGTGTTGTGAGCCGTGCTGAATGTGTTGTCGAGGCAGTTAGCTGTGAATTTGGCTGTGATTTGGAAATTTTGGGCTGATCATTGATGGAAGACATCGTGTCTCTCAGTCTGTGTCAGTGCATCAGGAGAAAAGGACCTCCCAGTCTGAGGGGCCAGACCAGATAGGAGGGGCTCTGCCAGCCAAGGTACAGCTAGTCTTTGAGCCTTTTTACCCAAGGGGAGGGGATACTGCACTGCTGTACGCTGGGAGACCCCACACCTTACCATGCTAGGCCTCGTTATTGACAGCAAAAAGAAACACTACATGTTGGTGTGGTGCTTTATATATTGCTAAGAGTGCCCGGGGTGCAACAATACACTGTTACACATCACAGCAGACAAATACGACATTGTAGAGATTGCGCTACCACCACTACCACTCTATTAAATTTGACATATTCTGCAGTTGCATTGTTTAAAGTTCACTTAACCTGCATGCTCAGTTTAAGTTATACCAGCATGTTTAATAACATGTTTGGAGTTTTGCTTCTTTAGGATCCAGGAGGCTAATGTAGCGAATGTATATAAACAGTCCACAATGTTTATATATGTACAACCCCGAAACTTTTCTCAACCACTTTAAACACGATCAGGTTTTAAGGTCATTAAGGTGATGCAAGCACTGTGTCATCACAATTAACACGCAGTATGACTTACTGTGAGCTACAAAAGTGAGCAAAAGCATCATGGACAGCTGTTGTTCACTTTTGCTCACTGGGTCTGTTTTCACAAACCACTTCAGGTGGGATGTTAGGTATAGGATATAGGATGTTTTTGTGAAAATGATCTTCATAAATACAGAGAAATCTGCTTCAAGAGCAGTCCTCCTTATGCCTACTTTGTAAATATCAGCTCTTGTGTTGTCTTTTACAGCTCACAGTAAGTCCTACTGCATGCTTAGCCACAATGACTCCACCACCCAGTGAAGAACTGGATGGCTTGTGTGCTGGTTGAGTTTTGGTGATGTACTTTTACAGAAACGATTTGGATGCCTATTAACGTTTAATGTTTGTTAAACATGTCTCCGTACATTTTTTACTTTAACCCACACTAGCATGTTCAATGTTTCACACACATCCAGCTCCAAATGAAAACTATCAGTTACAAATTTCAGTAGCTGTATAACAACATGGATATTATTTTTCAGAATACATCATAATACAAATTGTGAACCACTGTATTCAGTGTTGAGAATTGTGAGCTGTGTGTATTGTTGCACCCCTATGCTTTAGTCATAAACTTTAGTGACTAAAGTAATTTTAAGCTAAATGTAACTTTTGGAAACCAAACTCAAAACAGAAGGTGACTTTATGGATAGGCCTGTATGTATTTTCTATGCTTTTGCTGTCAAAAACATATTGCGTGCTGTTCTAAACATGGGGGATAAATATGGGGGAGGGGGATTGATCAGAGCAGAGAGCGGTTCACTTTTGTTCTATTAAAATAGGTCTTTTTGTGGGGGGTGCTCAATCTTGTTGGATCAAAATAAAATATGAGTGTCTCGCTCTTCTCTCTTGTGTCTCACTCTTATCTCGGGATAGGACCGGCCTGCCATGCAGCTTTACCAGCCAGGTGCCCGCAATCGTAAGCGCATGGGCTCCGGGAACAAAGCTTTTGACTTCAGCCCCATTTCTCCAGAGACTGGTGCTGAACACTGCTATGAGCTGGCCATAGGAACGAGCTCTGAGAAAAGTGGAGATGAGTGACCGAAAAGAAGCTTCGGTCGAGGCAGGGAAAAGGGCAATAATACAGCTGATGTATCGGCCTGTTTAATCGCGTTGTTTTCTTTATGCTGCCGGTGAGTGTTGCAAACAGACCATGGCTCCTCCCTCATTGTCATACACTGTGTCACCAGTATGTACAGATTTATGAATTATGTCAGTGTTCATGGAGGCTTCTGTATGCTTGACATTTATCTCAACGATCACTGCCTGTTTGGATTCACATTTTCTACAACACACCACAGGAACTCAGCACATTCTATCCATTGACCACTTGTCTGAGATCAAATACCTCAACATTTACAGAGGACAGATTTATATGCCTTTTTTAGTGAATCAACTAGATTCTGACAGACTAGAGAGTTTATGGACAGTGTATAGATTTTGCTGTATAGACCATAAATACATGTTGTGAAATCCATATTTTTAATATATAAAATGTACGTTTAAGTCTGTTTTGCAACTGCAGTGCGGCTCTGTTAGAGAAATAATAATGATTTTTCTGTGTGCTTGGCATGAGGGCGCATGCACATTGCTTCTTTGATCCTGGATATAACGGTACTGACTTGATTTCAGAATTTAGCATGTACCTCTTTATTTCAAATAACGCAAAAATGATGCCTTTGAGTGACTATCCTTTGTGTGTTAGACTGACGTTGTGGCTTTTCCTGTGCTGACAGTACTCCTTGGTTGATGTGAGCCTTTAGCTAATTTAAGATCATTGTGTCACCTGTGAGCCAAGAAAAACAACATTTGGGTTTCATGAAAAACTACTGAAAATAATAAGCTAGTACATTACATAGGTCACTAAGGTCATGTTGAATGTTGTTATATTTCTAAATGGTGTTCACAGTTTTTACATGGAAAATTCAGATAAATGATGGCCACTATGAGTCACATGCCTTAGAGATGATTTGCACTTGACAGTTTCATCCACCATTATAAAGGTGAGTGAAATACAGGGTTGTTTTGCTTTCACTTGGAAGACCAAGAAAACGGAATCTGTTCACGTAAAATACTTCAAAGATATATTACATTTTTGATGGATTTCCATATACTGCTTGTTTACAATAAAGATGTTATCCCATAAGAAATGCATTTTTGTCTCTTTGTTTTAAACTAATCATAGTGATCACTAGGTTCAGATCAACAAAATGGCAGTTTTGGCCACACTGACTGTTTACAGTGGGGGAAGTAATTATTTGATCCCCTGCTGAATTTGTAAGTTTGCTGACTAACAAAAAATGAATAGTCTCTAATTCGTGAGGTCGTTTCATTTTTATGAGAGAGACAGAATATAAACCAAAAATCAAGAAAAAACATCTTAAATAAAAGTTATAAAATGATTTGCCTGTCGTTTAGTAAAATGACTTTGATCCCCTACAACCCAGCCAGACTTCTGCCTCCCACAGACTGGCCGTGTGCCCGTGTTGCACACAGATTGCAGTCAATCTATCTATTACCTGTTAACAGAATCCGTTTTTTCATTCCAACCTCTCCACCACCATGGGCAAGACCAAAGAGCTGTCAAAGGACGTCAGGCATAAGATTGTAGACCTGCACACGGCTGGAATGGGTTACCATCAGCAAGAAGGCGAGAAGGTGACAACTGGTGCGATTATTCGGAAATGAAAGAAATAAAAAATGACCGTTATTGCCCTCAGTCTGGAGTTCCATGCAATATCTTGCCTTATGGGGTTTATGGTGATCATGAGAAAGGTGAGGGATCAGGCCAGAACTACATGGGAGGAACTTAATAATCTGAAGGCCGTTGGGACCACAGTCACTAAGAACATCATTGGTAACACACTACGACAGATTTAAATCTTGCAGTGTCTGCAAGGTCCCCACGAAGGAACATGTACAGCCAATCTTAAGTTTGCCATTGAACATTTAAATGATTCAGAGAAGGCTTGGGAGAAGCTTCTTTGGTCAGATGAGTCCAAAATCGAGCTCTTAGGCATCAACTTGACCCGGCATGTTAGCAGGAAGAGAAATGCTGAGTATGACCTAAAGACCACCCTCACAGTCAAGCATGGAGATGGAAACATTATGCTTGGGGAGGTTTTTCTTCTAAGGGTGACTTCATTGCACTGAGGGGCCAACTGATGGGGCCATGTACTGTAAAATCTTGGATGAGAACCTCCATCCCTCAGCCAGGACACTGAAGATGGGTTATGGGTGGGTTTTCCAACATTTATAGTGACCAAAAAGTACTGCCAAGGCAGCAAAGGAGTGTCTAAAGAAGCACATTTAGGTCATGGAGTGGCTTAGAAAATCTGTAGAGGAGATGAAGTTTCAAGTTGCCGAGCAGAGCCTAAAGGATTTAGAGAGTTTCTGTAAAGAAAAGTGGGCTAAAATCCCTCCAGAGATATGTGCAAACCTGGTGACCGACTACAAGAAACATCACTGCTGTGCTTGCCAACAAGGGTTTCTCCACCCAGCACTAAATCATGTTTTGCTTTGGTATCAAATACTTGTTTCACTCAGTGAAATCCACATCAATTTTATGTCTTTTTATGCAACATGATTTCTTGATTTTTAGTTAACATTCCTGTCCCTTTCACCCCAGAAAAACCCAAATACCTCATAAATTTGTCAGCAAACTTACAAATTCAGCAGGGGATCAAATAATTCTTTAAATGAAGTCTGGCACTTCCCTTTCCAAAGGTGACCCTGCCATCTAAGATGCCTAAAACAACTTAATATAAAGGTGTTGTAGCGCAGAGGTCCCCAACCGCTGGGCCATAGACTGGTATCGCTCCGTGAGTCATTTGATACCGAGGCACACAGAAAGACACAATAAAAATATTTTCTGAAATATAGTCTGAAAGATCTTTTATTTTGATAAAAAAACACACCTCAGTCACATGATATGATACAAGAAAAATGTAGCTGACAAGTTACACTTTTTTCATACCCGACTGTGAAAATATTGTTTTACATGAAATTAGTCCGTGGTGCAAAAAAGGTTGGGGGACGCAGCTTTAGGCAACAAAAAGATTATATGGCACTGTTTTTTATTAATGAAAGAAAAAGAAGTTACCCAATTATTAGATAATAATAAAATAAAAATAACATTTTCTCTCACCTTAGAAATGTCTCCACCTGGTGGGCATGAAGCAGCCTGGCAGACTGGAACAACACAACAGCTAGATATAAAGATATGGAAGCAGGAACACCTCATGCACTTACTCATCAGTTTCACTTTAGAGAATAGATGGATTAGCATGGGTGAGTAAGTCTCACCTATATCCTGTTCATGACTCATTTCATTCTTACGTTTTGTTGAGCCAGAGTCAACCCTCAACCAGCAACTGGCCACACCGAAGGCGGCAACAGGACATGAATCAAAACATTTTAACTGATTACCAAAACCCCTTAGTTCTCACACTCTGATCATTGAAACTGACAAATGGGAGCTGGTTAATGCCTCTGCATCTGATGAATGAATGAAACATCAATTACATAAAATTACATAATCTATAATTAGCAGATTCAAATGAAGAAATTCAACCAAAAAAAAGACCTTGTTCTCTGACAAACCTATCTTGGGTCTTCATTAGGACAGAATATACACTGTGGGCAATACTTATATACTTATATTTATACTTTTTTTTTTTTTATATATATATATATATATCTCCATTCCCTGTTCAATTGTGTACACACACACATACACACACATACACACACATGCACACACATGCACACACATGCACACGCATACACCTTTACAATGGGATTCTATGGAGCAGCTACACACAAGCCTAAAGTCACAGGGGGTTGAGAGCCTCAGCACCAGGCTATGGAGCAGTAGTACTGAATTCTGTCCAGTACCTTCAGGATAATTAGGAGTAGTTATGCTGATTATTGTGACAGTTCATTTGTGATTGTGCTGATTACTAGTACATCCGTATCTGACCTCAACTCACAGCAATGTTCTACTGCAGAAAAGCAGAGGGTGTTACAGCAAAGAGGGGCCACACTCGCTATTAATATCCCTGATTTCAAAGTTGGAGGAGCAGGTGAAACTTATTGGAGTTATTGGAGATCAGAGCGTGATTTCAACTGGCCACTAAAAAGCCAGGTGCAAACAAAGAAGGACAAACTGGGAACAGAGAAGTAAGATTATTGACTTTTTTATATCAGTGGTTACATAAATGCTACACAAAGGAAACACTGGAGTGATCCCCAAAACACGCGCCTTCTTCTGAGTGGTCCAAGCCAAGCTTCTTGGAGGAAAAAAGATTACAGTACTAATCCAAAACCAACATGTATTTTCATGTAGTAAAAAGGTATGTGCTGATATCATCTGGTCACAAAATAAATGCTAATGCAAGATGACAACTGTAGTTTATGTTGGTACAAAGATACGTCAAATGGGGCCATGGTATAACAATATGGAAGCATTAAAAGCAGGATGTACAGTCATAATAGGAAATAAACACTCTATAGCTATCTTGTGAATTGCACGAAAAACGTGTGGACGGTTACTTCTTCTTCCCTCAGATGTTTCATAAGTTTTGATGATGAAAGAAATTTGATCTAGGACTGATGCCCACAAAGGATTGCTTATCAGTGCCTATTCATCTGTGCCCTGTTACTAGACATCAAATAATTCTCTAAATGGTTTAACTTTCAGAATCATTCTGCAAGAGCACTGATCAAACAAAAGCATTCACATGTTTAATAAACGAACTACCATACAAACACTTGTGATGTGGTGTTATTGTATTACTGGATGTTAAGTGCAATATGGGGCCATTTACTTATAAATATCAATATACATACACACACATACATGTTTGAGAATGAAACCATTTTCTGTTTTCTGGTTAGACCTGTGGTGGAGTGGGCTACCAGGTTGGTGAACACTTGCAACCACTGGGTGAGCCATTAAAAAGGAATAGCAGCACACACTAGCTACAGACTGGATGACCAGACAAAACATCATGAAGACAAAAGTACTAAAGGAGAAATACAGAAATAATAATTTGTCAGAAGACAGGATTGTTACACCCGACTAGCTGAACACTTCCTTGGGGAGGAAGCGTTTCTTGGGTCTGTTGGGCTGGGTGTGTACTTGTTAATGGTTAGTGCGGCATGATTTCCCTTACCACATCCTCAGACACTTCAGCACTACAATCGACAAGCAGACGTCTGTAAAAAACCTTTTTGTAATAAAGTTACCTAGATTAGCTTCATAGAGAAGAAATAAATGAAAGAATGTGTCTGAAAAGTCACTTTTGTCCAATTTGTTAATAAACACAGTACAACTTGAAACTGCCTGAGCACTGTTTCAGACAGTGATTTGAGTAGAAAAAACCTAATTCATCTTTTTCTTTTTTGGAGAATTTTCTGGGCAAATTTCACTGTTCACCTGGGCTGTGAATTTGAGAAGTTCAAGATGACGCACTTCCCCTCTCTGACAACAGTTGAGACCTTAAAACAATTTGTTTCCTGACTAACTGTCATATACGGCACAAACCCCTTGTGGCAGACACATGTGGCAGACTTGTTTCTCTTGAGGTAAGTAGACTGGAACTCCGCTCGACTACACACAAAAAAGCTCCTTATGAACTTCTGTTTATTCACCGCATAATAATTAAACAGGTACACGACAGACCTGTGCATGTTAGATAAGCAAAAGATAAAACATAGATGACATCTGCATTTCCATTTTGGTGTCTTTGTTTTGGTTAACATTAGCATTCCGGTTGAGGTAGTGATTTTATTGGTGATTTATATGGGGACATTTTTTTGTTTTGTGGTTCAGCTTTTTGTGGTTGCGTAACTCAGTCCCTTTTTAGCTTTGTTTTGGTCTTTTTGACACATTTCTAATGCATCAGGAACTCATCAGGAACTTTATTTCTTGGCTTTCTCTTAGTGCCCCTTTTACGAACCTTTTCTTGGCCCCTAAGACATGTTGGCTTGCACTTATATGGAAGTCACGCACATGAAGAACAACAAAACAGACATTCTCTGTTACGCCATTGTCACAGCGCTAGCTCGGCACAGCATGTCTTGATAAATACCAGTGCACAGGCTGTCACATTAGTGACAAAGAATTTACACTCTCCAGGTATTTGAGGGCTGTACAGCTGAATGGCACAAACATCTCATTGCTTAGAGGGACAGTTTTATAAATCAACACAATATCATGAGACTATAATTCTTAGGAAGAGGTAAAAGACCATACATAACCTCAGATTGGACAAACATGTTAAATCAGCAACAGCCAAACGCCTAAAACCTTAATCCAGCGGTGTCAAACTACAGGAGGGCCGTGGTCCAGCACGTTTTGGTGATTTCCCTGTTCAGAAACACCTGTTTTATCTCGGCAGTTAATTGTCAGGTTTAGTGAATGTGTTTGGGGACGAGAACCATCAAACTGTGCTGGACACCAGCCCTCCAGGACTGGAGTTTGCCACCCTGCCTTAAGCCTTTCTATGAAAACTGGTGCAAGAAATCAGTGCAGAAGATGCATGGTGGCTACAAGGCACTACAGACACTGATGTTGCAGTGTCAAAATATGAATGCAAAAAAACCCCTGCTATCTGCCCAACAGGAACAATTTCTACTCAGAAAAGAACTGAAACCTTTCAAACTTATTATAAGCTTCGGATAAGCTGAGATTTCTGTCGTTTGTGCCAGTTACACTGTGTGGTTAGTCACATTTCTGCACCATGAGAACCAACACCCGTGCACATCCTGTTCCTACAGCTCTCTGCACTTTAACTTACAAAAGCATCTCATGTTTTAGAATGGTGCAACAGTGTAAATGTCAGTTTCTTTGTAGCGTAAACTTGTGAAACGATCCATATTTGCAACCCAACGGAGCTCTTTAATTGCTAAATCAGTGTAATTGCATCACATGACGCACAGAGAACAGAAGAGAGTATTATGTGGGTGAGTATTATATATGAGAGTATTTGTGTTCATACAACACAGTGTTTGCACTATCACTCTTATTTGTGCGGAAGTTGTTCACACCTTCTACCTTACAGGCTAAATTGAAACGAGTCTCCTGTCTCTTTGTGCTCTTACAGACCATCAAGGAAAAACAACCATCAACATGGCTCACAATTCTTCAAGTAACAGCGCTGGTGGACTGGACAACATCACACTGTCTATACTTCAAACCAAATGGACCAGTGATCTCATCTCTTCCATCTATGTCATTGTGACCCTGGTCAACCTCGGTGGAAACGGCCTGTCCTTGTGGCTGTTGTTGTTTCGCACCTCACCGAAGTCCCCTTCCATTATCTTCATGATCAACCTTACCATCACTGACCTCGCTCTGGGCTTGATGCTTCCCTTCCAGATTGCGTACCTAATGCAAGATTACAACTGGACCCTGGGCCCAGGCATGTGCAACACACTCACTGTAGTCTTCTTTGCCAACATGTATTGCTCCATTTTGACAATGACTGCTATAAGCGTGGACCGCTACATGGGCATAGTGAAGGTGATGCGCTTCAAAGAATGGAGGCAGAAGACTAAGTATGCCATTTGCAGCTGTGTGATAATGTGGGCCATAGTCCTAGCAGTTCTCAGCCCACTTATAACGACAGACCTGACATTTCATGTGAAAGAGCTCAACATCACCACCTGTTTCGATGTTTTGAAGAAGAACATGTTACCGACTATCGCACACTGGGCTGCCTTCTTGTTTGGAATGTTTGTCATTCTGTTTCTGTGTCCCTTCATCATAACGCTGTACTGCTACATCAGGATCATCTGCGCTTTGGTAAAAAATGCCAATAGTTCGCAGAAAGGCCGTGCCATACGCCTGGCAGTCACCGTCTTGTTCGTCTTCATCGTCTGCTTTGCACCTAACAATGTACTGCTCCTTGCGCATTCCGTCGCCAAGCTTTACTTTGAAAAATCGCTCTACATGTACTACAAGCTGTCCCTGTCGCTCAGCTGCATCAACAGCTGTCTAGATCCATTCATTTACTATTTTGCCTCAAAGGAGTTCCGGCGAAAGATGAGACAGATGTTGAGGCTGCGAAGCCTAAGCACACTGGAAAATGAAATGACTGATGGCCACAGAGAGAGCTTCTTCTCAGCTCGTACGTTTTCTAACGGTAATGGAGAGGATGGAAACCTAGAGAAGCCCATTACTCAGGGCAGCGCATGCACTGCGTCGCCGTGAGCAATGGCATTTCATTTCAGTGGTGAATTTGCACTCGTTCCTGTAGGCAGGATGTTTTCAAAGATTTTTTTTCTACTGTCCAGAGCTGTCAAGGGGAAGTCAGGCTGCACATGAGACATTTAAAAAGGAACCCCATGATACTGGTATCGCTGTTTTTCCCCTTATTTGTAAACATTTTTTGCAAGCTTTTATATCAGACATTTAAGTTTTTTGGACCTTGTCTTTGTTTCTGTGTAGCATGTGAATATTTATTTTGTGATTCCTTGCGATCACTCTATCCAAGGATAAATGACATTAAATGGATAATCATATGATTCCATATTAATTTCTGTGAATAGAAACATTGGTAAATCATTTCTTTGGCAGCTATTTCGGTTTTATTGTTAAACAAACTGTCTGGCATTAAGCAAATTTAACCATTATTTGGTTAAAATGCACTAAGGATCTCAGGGCATGCAGTAGCTTTTTTCAAAACATTCTAGCTTGTTTTCTTGCTTATTGTTGTACCTCATATAATATATATATTGTGTAGAATGGAGTACAGTTGAGTAAAATGTACTAGAGTATCATGAAAATCAATGGCAATTACCAATAAATCTTTGTTTTTTCCAATGTGTTTCTTTTCATTTTTATACATCTTTAGTTACAAGCTCGATGTTTGAGGTTAGTCTACCAACCTGCTTTCATACAAAACGCGATAACCGTTAATCTGCCTTGTCTGTCTGTCTGCCTGTCTGCACAGTTTCAAAATCTTGCATGTGGTCATCCACCCTCTGTTCAACCCTTCTCCTAAAAGGTCCCTGTCAGGTCATACCTTTTTTTATTCGCATTTCTCCTTAGTATCATTTTGCTTTAGCTCAGAAGAAAAGCAGTAAGAAATGGACACATCGAGGTGCTGTGAAGGCAAACAGCCTTGTAGAATATCAAGTCTGCCTAAAATCATAGAGCTTAGTGAGGCTGCAAATAAATAAATAACATTTGCTATGGTACACTAAAATAGTGACACAAAAACTGGCATCAAACAGGACACTGATAAAGATTTAATTCGTCTGTTGGTGCTGTCAGGCTGATTTTTTTTCTGATTATGATTCTGATTTTTTTTTTAACCACATGACTGAGTAATCTCGGTTTTAGTGTTTAGTCCCTTTCTGCTATATCTAGTGTCTAAATCAAAGCAAGTATGTGGTAAAATGGAGAAAAAAACCAGCTTGTCAGGACCTTTTTATCTTGCTATTTGACTCATTTCAATTGGCAAAATAATCATGCAGAAAAAATGCAGAGCACTTTCAGACAGCATGGGTCCAAATGAAGCTGTAAATTTGGCCTTGATTTTGTTCTTAGTCGATTCGCTAAAAAAATATTTATTTGAAACACTCTGCTCTGCCATGAAAGAATGGGCTGGTTGTGTAACCTGGCACATACGTGGGCCGTCCTTTAAATCGAGGTTAGACACGGCACAGTAGCACTCATTAAGCAGCAAAGTGGCTTACCAGAAACCATTAGCCCTGTAAATCGCTTTCATTTCACTGTGAACTTTTGGTAAGACAGGATTTGCATAAATATAAAACTGGAAGAAAGAGAGAGTTCTGTACCAGGATAAATATTAAAAACTTCTCTCTACACTTCTACACATGCTATGGTATAAATTAAAAGTAATAAATGAATTACTTAAAACATTTCATTCACAATGAATATGCTGCAAAGGCCTGTGTGTTTGCCAAAAGTCTAAGACCACTAATGTTTTGAGTTCTATTTTCAGTGAATATTATCTGACACTTTAATTAAATGAAATGATTATCAAACAACTACATATACAGCATTTAGCAGAGAGCTGAGTTTTTTTCAAATATTTTGATGAATTTCAGAATTTGTTCGTTTCCCCCATTTGTTTTAATGACACTCAAACGCCTCAAGCTTGTGTAGGAGCTTCTGGTGAGTAAATTAGAGCCACAACTCGTAATTTTTCTTTTGTTTTAAACGTTTTTCAAAACTCTGAAATTTCTGTTGTTTATTCCCAGGTTTAAATGAAAGAAATCTGGAATTTTCAACTATACAAATGACATTATTAGCAAGCCAGTGAAAAGTAAAAACGTGTATATATGTACATGTTTTCCAGAGGGCATTAATTAATTTTTTTTTATCCCTTTTGGTAAGTCACAACAAGCACACAAGTCTGCATTAAAATACATACTTATAAAATTGATTTTAAAAAATGGCAATAACATCAACAACTCGTGCTTATGAAGGGAGGAGGCCTGAAGTGACATTGGGGTGCAGGATTTCCATGTATGGAAACTAGAAAAACTTCTTACTAATATGGTACAGTACAACGGCGACAGAGAGTCGATATATCGCATGACAAATTAGAGACATACTCTGACAAAGGTTGAAAGATTTAATTTGTCTTTTGATGTTGAGAGGTGTTTTTTTTATCACAGCGCTAAGAAATCTTGGTTTTAAAAGTGCAGTTTTGTCACATTTAGTTTCATCTTGTGGGAAAACAAACAGCTGCTGGGGACAATTTTTATTTTGCAATCTGAACAAATTATTTCAATTTGCAAAATAATGCTGTTGTTTAAAATACAGTCTAGAAATGCAGAGCAGCATGAGCAGCAAATTTTGCTCTTCATTCATATTTCATTTGCTAGAAAATTGCTGACTATTTCAAACACTCTGCCCTGCCATGTAAGAACGGGCTGGTTGTGTAACCTGGTACACGCGTAGGCCATCCTGTAAATCGAGGTTAGACACGGCGCAGTACGAAATATAAAGCAGCAAAGTGGCCTACCACAAACCATTAGCCCAGTAAATTACTTTCATTTCACTTTTTGCAAAACACTTCACAGAATCCCCAATTTCAAAACACAAATTTTATGATGAGCTTGAATTTTTTTTGCATTTTTTTTAAATGTGTAAACATGAATCTGGAAATATGTGACAACTGCACCACAACAAACATTAAACAGCTTTTCTCTACACTTCTATACATTAAAAGTATTAGGTCAAAAATACATTTATCACATAAAAGAATACTGAGTCTAAATGTAGCTTTACCCAGGAAACACTCCAACACTCCACACGTTGCTTTAAATGTTGAAGAACCTGTGTGTGTGTGTGTGTGTGGTTATTGTTTTTTTTTATAAACCTGATCAGTCACAATCAAATAATTATCTTTAAAATTGTTATTTAATATCAAAATTTACTCATGTTTCAATTTTGTTTTAATGACAAACTTCATTGTAACCTATTTCTAGGTTAAAATAAAAGAAATCCAAATGTTTTTCTGATATATATACATATATTTCAAATATCAACTTCACAGTGTATTTGTTTTTGCTATTTCTCCACTTTTGTTTAATCACAGCATGCACACAGGCCTACATGGAAAATATGCATTGATAAAGGGGGCATTTGACTGAGGCAATTAGTAGTAACAAGGACGCAATGGTAGGAAGTTGGGGGGGTTGAACCTGCAACTTTGTGTTCAAAGTGTTTCACTCACCACCCTTCACATACTGTTTTTGGTAAAGCTTTATTTGGATGGCTCACTGCATTTTCTTAGGTGCTCAACCTGCCTTTAATTATTGTTCACTAAAACAGCAATTAAATTTCACTGAACCATGTGCAGAAAAAAAGATTTTATTAAATCTAACCTAAAAACCTAAACCTGATAAACACGTTTCACCAGATAGTTTGTTAACTATTATCGTATCTGTAGATTATCTATAGGGGAGCATCGAAATGAGATTTCTTTTTTTTCTTCCTGCAGTCTATGAACACAGTCCTCATTAATAACTCACCCCAACGTCAGTCCAGGATACCTGTAGTGATGGATTTCCATGGCTGGATAAGGCATTCATGAAAATGTGTAGAACACCATTTGGTTAAACAGCACTATAATCTGGGTGGTATTCTGTGAATAAAAAACAACATAAATTTAATAGCCTGAATAGTATTTTTTTTTAAAAATACAGTTTTTTTGAGAGTGGGCAATTTTGAATGTAGTTTTTTCATCTGCTGTTTTTAATTGTAATCACTGAGATGCGAAGTCATGTGAACAGTGCACTGCAGAGCAACCAACTCAGATTTTTTTTAGCTGTGAGGATGATAAAATTGAGGGTTTTTTTTAAAAAAAAAAACTTTTAATGCTGATAATGTTAAAATATTGGTAAATATATTGATACAAAATAAATACAAACTTTGCACTGAGGACTGCTTCATAACACCTTACATGCAGCTCCCTGGTACGCAGAATTTCACTTTAAAATACCATTGAAGTCTTTGTTTACATCCTAATAAATGTAAACAAACAATAGTAAATAAACAATAATGAAGATAATGCAGTAACAAAGAGTTAGACATAGGTAAAGTAGTATAAATATTCTGATCTGATGCTAGTTTGGTGCATCATTGTGCTAGCCAATGTTTACTAGTAATAGGATAAATGTATATCTAATGAAATTAAATAATTAGTACTAAAATTCGTTTAAATAACGAATGGTATTACAATTTAGACACATATTACCGGTAAAAAGGGGGAGAGAGAATAATTCGGCCTTGACTGGATGAGCGTGTGTCCAAAAGTTGTACTGAAGCATGATTTTCTCATATATTGAAAACGAGCACTTCTATAGTAACACAGGTAATGTTAAGCTGAACGTGTTCGACTGTGATTTAACTACAGTGATCTGCATGAAGTCATTTTTGCAAACACGTTTTGTGATCTCTCTACGCTTATGTACACTTCATGGACAAAAGTAATGGGACAGACCTGTTTTCCGGTTATTTCCAGTGAAGGCCAGTCTAAATGGTTTAGCAGAGCAAGACATATTGGACACCGTTCGGGGATGAACTTTTCTATTCCAGCATGACTGTGGTTGGAAGAGTTTGGTGTGTAAAAACTTGACTGACTAACACAGAGCCCTGACCACAACCCTGTTCAACACCTTTGCGATAAACAGGAACGGAGATTGCGAGGCAGGCCTTCTCGTCCAATATCAGTGTCTGGCCTCGTAAATGCTCTACAGTGAATGGGCACAAATACCCAAAGAGTCAGAAACGCTCCCAAATATTGTGAAAAGCCTTCCAAGAAGAGTGGAAGCTGTTATAGCTGCAACGGGAGTAGACCAACTCCATATTAAAGTTCGTATTTGAATACAATGCCATTTTAGTCCCTGTTGGTTAAATGGTCCCAATACTTTTATCCACGTTGTGTGTTCCACAGTGGACCTGTGAACACGGTGCAACGTCTAGTCCTGAGGAATACAACTCGTCCTCAGTGCGCATGCGCATGTGAACACTAGTCACGCAGCTCTGAGCTCTGAAAGGAAGAGCAGCGCCAGCAGGAAACTACTGACGAGGTAAAGGAGAAATGCAGATTTCAGTACATTTGACAGCAGCATGACACATACATATTGTGCATATTACTGCTTAAAATGTAGCTAAAGAAAATGTAGTTGTCTTAAATCGTGCAAGGCCTTGAATAAAGCACATTTCGAGTGTCTAATGGTTCAGTCAGGCACTAAATAGAAACGGTGTCCTCCGTTTGGAGGGATGAAGGTACACAATGAAGGATATAAAGTCAACCACACTCCGACGGACACGAAACTGTTGAGTTGGACCTCGACCGGACCTCATAGTCAAATAGTTTTTTGTCAGAAGATTGTGTGTGCTGGACTGTGGGTAAAGGAGCGAATGGGCAGCACTGTTTTTAAAATGCTGTTTTATACTCCACTTGAGTAGTTTTACAGATCAAATGTGTAGATTTAGTTAGTAAGGCCAACGTGTTTTTTGTTTCGCTGCCACGAAAGTGAACTCTGTCTATTTTAAACAACTTTTATGAATATAAAACGATCAGAAGGTCGAGGGTTCCAATCCCAGGACTGTCATAGGCACCACTGAGGTACCCTTGAGCAAGGTATATTCCTCACACACAGCTCCCTGGGCGCTGTGTTCATGGCTGCCCGGAGCTTCATTTGGTGAATGGGTTTAAATGCCGAGAACTATTTAGTAATGTTTACACTATGTGCTGTGGTGTGTTCACATATGACAAATGGACACTTTTTCCTCTTTTTACACACTTTTATTTACCTCTCAGGTTAGACCTCCACAGACGACACCATAGACGGACTTAACATGGTGTTGAATCCAGTCATATCCAAGCTGAGCGGCAAACTGGTTGTACTGGCAAGTGCCTCTCCAAGGCGACGAGAGATTTTAACCAACATAGTAAGTAGAAAAAAACTGTACCACTTTTTTGACAGTGATGATCTGGAGCTACAGTATATGGACAAAAGTATTGGAACGGCTGACCATTACACCAACAGGGACTTTGTGTTGTGTTCAAATAAATAGACGTTAATATAGAGTGGGTCCCCCTTTGCAGCTATAAAACCTTTTCTTGGAAGGCTTTCCTCAAGATTTTGGAGTTTCTGTGGGAATTTGTGCCAATTCATTCATTCTGTAGAGCTTTTATGAGGTCAGGCACTAATGTTGAATGAGAAGGCCTGGCTCTTCCCCAAACTGTGTCCACAAAGTTGGAAGCATGTCATTATCCAAAATATCTTGGTATGCTGGAGCATTAAGATCACCCTTCACTGGTGAAGCAGACTGCCCTTTACTGGAAGTAATGGGCTACCTGAATTCAGTAATTAAAGGGTGTGACCCAGTACTTTTGTCCATATAGTGTATTTAACAAAGCAGCCAGATTAATTAGGACCAGTGCTGTCCGATTGGACAGGTCCCTCTGCACTTTTCCTATTTCCAAAATGACTTGTCTCACTGACCTGCTTTGTGAAATATCCCTAGCATAACAACAGCGATCACAATAATAATGTTTTTGTCTCTTGATGCAGGGCTTGCGATTTGAAGTTGTGCCTTCATGGTTCAAAGAAACTTTGGACAAAACCTTATTTAAAACTCCTTATGAATATGCACTGGAGACGGCAAGGCAAAAAGCTCTGGAGGTTGCACAGAGAATGCCCTTTGTAAGTCTCCTTTCAAAATAATAGTCCTGTTTTTTAAGTCATCTATCTTTGGCTCATGTCATATATGTGAGTTTAACTTTACATGTACTGGGCCCAGAAACACTTGAAAACTCCAGATATCGTGATTGGAGCAGACACTATTGTGGTAAGTAGAGTCCTTCCTGTTAAACTAAACTTGGACTGTGTTTAAACCCACACACTGCAGGTTATTGTTCAAAAACTACTGTAGATTACACTGTAAATTATGAAGCTGTTCTGTAAGTTGAGTAGAAATGACAGTCAGAGAAAATTGACTTTTGCGGTTTAACTGTACACTTTCTCTACAGCGAATATCTCCTCACTCTCATTCAGGTAGTATATGTGTGAAGTTTATGCCGATGGTGTGAAACCAATGTGAGGATGCAACATGGAGATGGCGAACTTGCAACTTTGCAAGATCAGTTCAGCTTGCGGTGTATTTGGTTCCTGACGTTCCTTGGAGAAGCTTTACTAACAAACGTTTCTGAAAGATGGCAGAGAATACAGGATACATTTAGCATGTGTATATGATTAAAAGATGTACATGCGGCCTTATTGTCCACACTGACCTAATTGTTTATGGGTCAAATCAGTTTAGCTGAGACAAAAATTTTGCTTAGTGTGAAAGTTACTAATCGGCGAGTTTATTTCTTTCCAGACCGTGGATGACATGATTCTGGAGAAGCCTGTCGACAAAGAGGATGCTTACCGAATGCTTTCCAGGTTGTTATTCCCACAGTGCCTGTAAAGCCATATTTAAAAGAATATATTGTACCTCTGTATTGCTTTTTCATTGTATGTATGACTACTGTTTTTTATTTTTATCTTACTTCAGATTGAGTGGAAAAGAACACAGTGTGTATACAGGAGTGGCCATAGTCCTTAGTCATGAAAGAGGGGGTAAGTTTAGCAAAATCAGAATGCTTACTTTTTTTTTTTTTTTATTTTGTACATCTGTTGTCATTATGGTTTGTTTTCTAATTTCAGAGGGAGGCAGAGAATACAAAGTGGTAGACTTTCATGAGGAGACTAAGGTGAAGTTTGCAGAGCTATCCGAGGAGATGCTGTGGGAATACATCAATAGTGGAGAGCCCATGTAAGTGAATTTTGTGTTTGGCCTACTTGTTGTACATTATAATAATAAGTCTATGCGATAATAACATTGAATTTGTTACTTTAACAGATAAATAAAGCACAAAAAGATATATAAGGCATTTAACAAGTGTGGCAGAAGTGCACTTCTCTATTATTAGAGTAGTCCGTGGTTACAAAGAGCTTTTTTATTATTATATATAAATTTTTATTTCCTGTTAATGTGAGTGTACATCAGGCCAATATGCTTAAATGTCACACGATACTCTTTTTAAACTACACTAAAAAATAGGTAATACCACAATAAAAAAAAATAGATTCTTTACCTAATGCATTTCCACAGCTCAGTGTTTCTTAATCTGCCTTTTGCAAGTCCAGGCAGCTAATGCCTCAAATGGTGAGGATTATCATGCAGGATTGAAACAACTGAAACATATTTACTGTATTATGAAGGGGTTGTTTTTGACGCCCTTTGAAAGCAAAAAACATCTCTCTTATATGCTTAACTGCAAACACATGCTTAACTACAATCACATGTTCAGCTGAATTAAAAACTGTTTCCCCGTGTAGGTGTTTTGCTTTTCGGCAGAAAGTTAATAAATATAATTGCTGTAAAAAGTAATCGCAGGTTGTTATTCTGTATTCTTGACAGGGACAAGGCTGGTGGTTATGGGATCCAGGCTTTGGGTGGCATGCTTGTTGAATATGTGAAAGGAGATTTTCTTAATGTGGTGGGCTTCCCCGTCAATCACTTCTGCAAACAGCTGGGGATGATTTACAACAGCCCACCTGAGATGGGCTGTGCAGGGGCTGATGGGCCCATGGACCTCAGTAACAGCCTGTCCAAATGCACAGAGAATGGGGAGACCAAACACCAGGGTGTTTGCAATTTCAGCAGCTCAGACTCAGCTAGCCGTGCCCCCACTCAAGAGGAGAATGTGATGGAGCCTGAATGTGCAAAGTCCAACAATGAGGGCTTTCCCCACAACATAGTGGATCTACTAGATGGATTCAAAGCCTCAAAGGTGCACAATATATCAATATTTGTCAGTAACTGAGTAATAACTTAGCAAGTACATTCAAAATACATTTAAAGGTTGTATAATACACTACATATCCAGTATCCAGATACATACTCACTGCAAGATATCAGCGGGAGGTTAACTGCCCTTCACTGTACTCTGGAAAGCACTAGATATTTACATTAGATATTGTAACATTGCTGTGAGGATTTGGGGTTTGTTTGCCTTCATCCACAATAGCATCAGTTAGATAGGGATATCTGCTGACTAGGCCTTTGCACTTTAACTCATTCATGACAAAGCCAGTGATGCAAAGCACTGCTCTTATGATGCATCAATAGCTATTTGACTGCTAATGACAGTTTGGAGATTGTCCAGCCTGCTTAACATGAATGACTGAGTATGTGAGTTACAAACTGTTTGTTTCACATCTTAAACAAACATGATTCCACTGATACAGTCCAGTGAAGAGCTTTCTTATCTTTTAGATGACATTTAACATTTGGAATTAGCTACTACTTCTCATTCCTTTAACAGGTAGACAGCAGTTTGCATAAATTCTAACATTTTAGCATTTACATTACAACTCACTGGAACCACGGGGCCTAACCCAAACCCTGAGTAAACGGCTCCACACCAGTATATATCCTCCATACTTTAATGGTCCAATAAGCGGAGTTTCCTGGCTCTGCCAAAGCATGAGCGTGCCAACATTAAAGTTGGCCCCGCCATGTAGAAAACATATTTGCACTGCTTCAGAGTCCAGTGGTAGTGTGCTTTATCCAGCTGAAGCCTTTCGAGCTCAGGATAGTACAAACTGCACTGTGAGCTTGACTTTATACACCTGACAGATGTGGGTGTGGCTTTAACACCTGGCCTCAATAATTAGTAGAGGTGTCCACATGCATTTGGCTCTAGTTTAGTTGAATTTACTGGTTGGTTGAATTGAATGATTGCAGAGTTATAGTATATTGGAATGGGGTGCACCTTAAAGACGTCATGTATACTGCATAAAGGGAGCTTTTGCCTTAATCACTCAGAAGAACGCTATTGATCAGATACAGAGACGGATGAGTCTGATGGGACTTCATTAACAAAGTTATGAAATGTGAATCTTTTAAAGTTATTTAGCCACATGTTTTCATCATTGTTTAAAATGGTTTACCAAGCAGTAGTCGGTGAACAAAGCTCTTGTTTGATACTGTTTGGTATTGATTTGTAGGGACATTTCACGAATCAGCAGAAATGGTTAGCCAGCCTGCTATCTCTGTGGCCCCTTCCCCATATTGTCTTTTAGCAGTGACAATAAGAGCCGAACAAGTGAACTTTTGATTTTGCCGTTTCTCTTTTTAAAAACATTCTCCATTGTTCAAATTTGTGTCTGGCTTGGGAGAGTTTAGCTACATGAATATTGATTCACAACTAACCGTATTAATTGTTGTCAGGCTTGTTTTGTAGGTATGTTTAAACTTTAACATATCTGCTAGTTTTCAACATTAATCAAAATGCCTGTTATAATTTCAGTACTAGTTCAGTACTAGTTTTCCCATCAGTTCATACAGCTGTCTTGATTACTAATACTTGGAGTTGTTTTCATATTTTTGATGATGTGGTCCTCCTCTTTAAAATTTAAACTAATTCTAAATGTCGTTGGATTTATGCTCAAGTAATTTAATCCAGAGACCAAAATGTCAGAAACACCTAAGAACGTTCTGTAAGTTTGTTGGGGTATAAAAGGTCAAACAAAACAAACGTAAATCCAAACAACTACTCAGTTAATTGCTCAATTTACCAAATAATTGTTTAATATTTCTCAATTTACCAAAGTAATCAATAGTGACACACAGACTGTTCTCTTATAGTGGCTAACTTCTGTTATGCGCTCTGTCAGACCTTGTTTACAGCATCCAAGCTGGGAGTGTTTGATATTCTCAGTGACTCTGAAGGCCTCACACTGGAGGAAGTTTCTAACCAAATCAAAGCCTCAGTGCTGGGCACTGAAAGGTTGCTCGAGGCTGCTGTCTCTCTAGGGCTACTACATAGACATAGCCATGGAGAAAAGACTGGTAAGAGTGTATGCTGACTTTTTATAGAAATTGAAATATTACTCCATTCTTGTATAATCTGCAAGCATTTGCAGCCAAATAAAGAGAAACATTACATTCACTTCATATGTTCCCTGTATGTGGAGCCTTTGCTTATGTGCACTAAAGGTTGGCTGTGAAAGTTACCTTGTGTGCCTTGTCTGACCCAGTGTACAGGAACACTAAACAGGCCAGTCGCTTCCTGGTATCAGACAGCCCTCTATCTCTGCACGGTTACATCCAGCACTGCAATGACCTTGTCTGGCCCCTGTTCACCCACCTAGAGAGCGCAGTCAGGGAGGGCACTAATCAGTATGAGAGGGCTTTTGGGAAGAAGACGGAAAACTTATTTCAGGTTAAACAGCATGTGATTCACACACTGATTTACGATATTTGGGTGTGAGATGGGGTAGAAGAAAAACTCTAATTTGTCTTTCTGTACTATTTTTCGTGGTCAAGGATGGTTATTTCAAAAAGGATGATGTCAAGATGCGATTCATGAAAGCAATGCACAGCATTGCGAAGGTGACCGGAAAAGATGTGGCCACGGCGTTTGATCTGTCTAGCTTTACTACAGCCTGCGATGTAGGAGGTAACCATAATTTATATCACCTGTCTTTAATCCTGTTGAAATTTTAAAAAATATGAACTGATCTCTTTGCTGCTGCCACAGGATGTACTGGTGCCATGGCATACGAGTTTACCAAAGCCCACCCTGGACTGTCTGTAATAGTTTTTGACTTGCCTCCAGTAATTGAAATGAGAAGTTACTTTCAACCTAAGGAGCTGGATGACAGAGTGTCATTTGTTGCAGGTGAGTGAAGCTAATGTTTAGAGTTGGGCCTATACTTTGAGAAAGGAGTGATGAGTACTAAGTATACTGTTCTAAGTGTATATAGTAACATATTCCAAATAAAAGCAGTAAAAACGTGTAGAAAAGTAATATATTTAAAATACATTATGAATGCATCTTGATAAAGCACAAGGGAAAACTCTGCTGTTTTATGAAAGCGTTGCTGTTTACATAACTGACATTGTTCCATGCTGGTTTTCAGTTTCCTTTATACAAGGAAACTGTTTTTCACAGCGTCGACGAGGGTCTGAAATTCTCATGAACTAAATAGTGCAGGTTTTTAATTGAAGGTTTTCTTAAACATTAAGATTCTGTGACTTTTCCTGAAGTTCCATGACAAATTCTGTACGAATGTACCAAGGGTCCCTCATAAAAGCTATAGACTCGTATATATTGTTACAAACCTCCTGAATATAAATGCCTTAAAAAGAGTCTTTATTTCAAATAATGCACACCCTGGAACACAGGCATCGTAAAGTAGGACTGTGCTTTAAAGTTGTATGGAAATATATCTGGCATTGTCTACCAGCAGTTCAGGAAAACCTGTGCAGAGCAGCAAAACGTTTCAGCACTTGTGACTAAGTCCGTAACAATCCTAAACCAAACTGACTCATTTTGTAACTATGCATGTAGTGAATGAGTACAATTAACCACAGTGACTTTAAGAAATTGTCGCATTTAAGATGTTTATTTTTGTTCTTTTGTGGGTATTCTGAAAATGTCCTCCCAATATTTAAGAAGTAATTATATTTGAAATGCTGCCTTTTCAAAGAAAACTTCATTTCTGAATACCCATCTTCAGTATCTGTATACTGTTACATCCCTGTGTATAGAAATGAGTTGCTTCTTCTTCTTGTACTTGCGGCCTGAATAGGAGATTTCTTCAAAGATGAACTGCCCAAAGCAGACCTGTATATTCTTGCACGGATTCTCCATGACTGGTCTGATGACAAAGTCCATGAACTCCTGAGTAAACTCTCCAAAGCATGCACTCCAGGTATGAGCACCCAGACTTTACTCATAGGTTTAAACTGCTAAATAACTAATGTATTGATACTAACCGTTAGGACCAGAGAGTTTAAATTGCCAGCTGTGAAATCCTGAAATGGTCTTTGGTGCATTGAGTGCACAAGGTTCACCTGTGTTAGTCTTTATTTACAGTAGCTGATAACCAATTGCAGAAGGGAGAGGTTTGCAGATTTTCAAAACAGGCGATACTGGTCATTCATTAAGTAGCATGCACCATGCATGTGTTACTGTGGTGCAGGCTGTGGGCTGCTGGTCTCAGAGATCTTCCTGGACGAAGAGAGGAGCAGGCCGAGCAGGGCGCTGCTCCAGGCCCTCAGCATGACAGAAGGGCGGCAGAGGAGCGCCACCGAGTACAGCGACTTACTGAAGAAGCATGGCTTCAGTATCGTAGAAACCAGATACACAGATAACCTTTTGGATGCCATGCTTTTTGTAAAAGAGGACCCAAATACTGGCAACACATTGCCAGTAATGTCCTCTGAATCTGTTGAAACTATGGTTGCTTGAAATGCTATTATGTTAAAACACAAAGTCTGTTTTTTTTTCTGATTGTCCATTACATTTAACTGTACAGGAATTAATTATCAATGTTTTGAATATGCACTTCTTTGACTTTTTGACAGTCTCCTGTACACATCTGTGTAATTATCATTAATCTCTGTGAGAGGTATTTTTTGATCTATTTCAATAATTGAATAAATGGATTTGTTACCTCAAAACATTGCCAAGGTTTTTCTTCAGTGCCAACTCTGTACCCCACAGATGCCACTTAAGCAGGGTAATTTCAACTTTTAACTCCTGTGTTTTTGACTGGCAGGCTGTGCTGTGCTCCTTGCTGAGACTGTGCTGGATGAGGCCAAGCCGAGGGCCAGCAGTGCCTATATGCAGTCTTTGAACATGCTGGTGCAGACAGAAGGCATGGAGAGGAGCTCAGTTCACTATAAACAGTTACTGGAGAGGCATGGGTTTTCCCAGATGAGAGTGTGTCACACAGGGAACTTTATAGATGCCATGTTAGCATTCAAACAGTAAATGAAGGGAAAACGTCTACATTTCTGTGTACAAGAGCGTATGTTAAATTTTATCTTTGTCTTGTTTAGACTCAGAAGATTAAAAAAAAAAGTGAACGCTGAAATATAATTATTTTTTGTAATTAGCTTAATTGGATCCGTTCCAGTTCATCCCAAAGGTGTTCGATGTGGTTGAGTTTAGGGCGGTGTGCGGGCCAGTAAAGTTTTTCTACACCAAACTCATCTGCAACCATGTCTTTATGGAGCTTGCTTTGTGCACTGGGGTACAGTAATGCTGGAATAGAAAAGGGCATTTTCCAAACACTGGTTCCACAAGATCTTGGTATGCTGACGCATTAAGACTGCCCTTGACTGGAAATAAAGGGACTAGCTAATACACTGAAAAACAGGTGTGTCCCAATACTTTTGTCAACTAAGTGTTGCTTCAGCGCCTTACTATACGTCTCGCGATAAGAGCGGCTGGGTCCCTGAGATTTCATCGTCCTGCTCTCTGCACCAGACCGAGCATCACCTCGACCCAGACTCCTATCCACAAGGCCTGTTTAGCAGCGTATATTTAACTTTTAACACCCAGTACCATGGCAGACGCTGCGATATCTTTCGCAAAAGACTTTTTAGCCGGTGGAGTGGCGGCTGCCATCTCTAAAACAGCCGTAGCTCCCATCGAGAGGGTGAAGCTGCTGCTGCAGGTGAGAACTATCCTGTTACACAGCCATCGATTTATTATTATTATTTTTAAGCATGCTTTTAAACGAATGATACCTTAAAATGTCTACCGAAGCATGCAGATTTGTGCAGTGATCTCTGCAGTCCATGTCTTTATCCTTGGGAGGCCATGTTGGAGTCCTCTGCAGCATCATCCCTGCAGCTGGAGCATCATCTGCAACGTGCACTGCTACGCGGCCTGCCTGCCACTCTAGCTGCTCATATATTCTTCAAAAGACTGCTTTTATGTATAAAATCTATAATATTTCATTTCAGGTGCATTGCCTCGCAGTTATATTGAAAGACTGCTTGATGTTCATTTTAGCATCCAGCTACAGAACAGTGGCAAGCCTGACTAATTTGTCTTTTTTTTTTTTTTATTATCTGTTACTAATATTACAGTTTTTTGGGGAGAGCGGCTGTTCTTATAAAGGAGGTAAATGAAGAGTTGAGATGGAACTGTAATGGTTGTTTGCTTGCTAGGAGTAGGAACTTCTATCAGTGTCCTCCTCTCAAACTCCCAAACCCGTTTGCAAGCAAAAGTTTGGGCACTTTTTATATTTTTACATCTAAATTTTAATGCTTTCATTGAAGCTTGCACCACTTTTGCATGGCACAAACGTAAATATGATATTGCTGCCGATTTTCATGCACTGTTACTCTTTATGTGCTGAATTTAACATATTGGAACAAATAAAACCTGAAACTTGATCTCAGATTTATTTGCACCTCCTTACAGAAAGCTTTTAGTTCAGAAATATTCATAGGTCATAGCATGCACAGCATGCATACATTCTACCCAGAGATCTTCAATAATATTCCAAGTTTTTGTACAGTGAGAGCCATTTTAACACCTGGAATTTTGGTTTCCTAAAGTTCAGGGTTCATGGTTGATTTATGTTTACTATTATGTTTTGTGTCTGACTCTATTGCAGTAACTTCCAGGACTCTTTCTTGTGCCACTTGCTCCCACACAGTCTAAAAGAATAATGTATCTAGTCCCATGCTTAATGGTTGGCACAGACCTTTGTGATGGTGATTGGTCAAAACAGTTCTTTAAGTCTTTGAGTGCTCTGCAAGTGATTCCATTGTGATTTTGGTTTTTCTAAATGTTGTGGTACATAGAATTTTGTGATGAGATCAAAGTGAAGGTTTTCTTTAGATGTCTCTTACATGTAGGTGAGGTTTCTTCAGCAACACAGTGGGCCAATGCTTCACCACTTAGCTTCCTGTAATGTCAGTGATGTGGGCTTTCTGCTTTGCATAGCTGACCACTTTGTGAGCTGTTTTCCTTAAGGGGGTTTTCTTGGTTTTCCAGATTGTGCCTCGTTTGACCCAACTTCGAAACTTCAGTGACATTTCAGATATTGAAAACTGCAAGCAGGAAATGTATCATTTACTGTCTTCACTTGCTTTGTAAGGTTTTTTCCTGTAGTTTCAGAACCAAGCTCTGAGACTTTAAAAAAACATTGACTTTTGCACACATCATATTTTTTATAAATTCTGCAAATAGATAGTAATCAGGCATTAGAAATGTAGAAATGTGTCATCTTTAAGCTTAATCCCAACAGATGTTGTTTTTTTTTTTTACACTTTGCTTTAGAATTTCTAGTGAAGTATGAAAAAGGAGCCCTCACAGTAACTGATGCATTTTTTCTGTTTTGACAAACAGGTCCAGCATGCCAGCAAGCAGATCAGTGCAGACAAACAGTACAAAGGAATTGTCGACTGTATCGTTAGAATTCCGAAAGAGCAAGGATTTAGCTCTTTCTGGCGTGGCAATCTGGCCAATGTCATCCGCTACTTCCCCACACAGGCCCTCAACTTCGCCTTTAAGGACAAGTACAAAAAGATCTTTTTGGGCGGTGTAGACAAGCACACACAGTTCTGGCGTTATTTTGCTGGAAATCTGGCGTCTGGGGGTGCGGCGGGAGCCACTTCTCTTTGCTTTGTGTATCCCCTCGACTTTGCCCGTACCCGACTTGCTGCTGATGTGGGCAAAGCTGGCTCCTCCAGAGAATTCAGTGGGCTGGGCGACTGTCTGACCAAGATCTTCAAGTCTGACGGATTGAGAGGCCTTTACCAGGGCTTTAACGTGTCCGTGCAGGGCATCATCATCTACAGGGCAGCTTACTTTGGCGTCTATGACACAGCTAAAGGTAAACTTATATGTATCTGTCACTTACTAGGTTATTAGAAGATCCACCATTGTTGCTCTTAACAGTTTGAATTGTTTCCCTCTCTAGCTCGCTTGATAATTACCTACACAGAGGAGGTGTGAAACTCTGTGAAACTAGAGATAAGAAATATTTCACAAAAAACTCAATTGTTAGTGCTTTCTTCACCAAAGCACCAAGGTATAGTGAGCTGCAACAGTGTGACAGAGGACAGGTAATACAGTAATACCCTGCTTTTTGCAGGTGTTACGTCCCAAGAGCACCCGCATATAGTGAAAAAACGCGTTGTATTTTTTTTGTGTAAACCCTAATTATGCCCCCAAATATGCTCCCAGAACACTTTAATGTCATTTTAAACTCAGTTTAATGCATTACCCTTAAAGAAAATGTAACGGTAAACCAGTATTTGGGATTGATTTAAATTCCCCGCTCAGAAGGTTGCAGGACAAAAGTATTGGGACACCGCGACGAGGTAAGCGGTTTACGGTGAATAAAACATGATCTACTGGGGCTAAACATACAAACGAGGGAAAGGTCTCCTGGAGATCTATCGAACTGTGGAGTTTGAAGTGTCTGAGTGCTTGCACGAGGGAGAAATCACGCTTTGTAAAAAGTGCTTCCAGGTCGGCCACAGCCTGAACCTTTGTGTGAAAACATCCAGAAAAAATATATTTATTTCCACAAAAAAGCAAAAAAGGCTGGAGGATATTTGCAGTTTCCGCATTGTTGTGGGGATTTCTACGTAAAACTATGAGTTCGGTTCTCAAAAAAATGACTGAATCCGTAACTCCAGTTCCGGTTTACTGTATACCTAATTTCAATGTTTTAAATTGATAATAATACTAATACTAATACTAGTACTAATACTAATATTACTATTACTATTACTACAACTAATAATAATAATCATATTACTACCACTAATAATAATTTTTATAGTAAAAATATAGTAATATTTTTATTGAAGGTTAACAATTTGCTGTTAACATATAGCTTGATCAAAACTTTTGTGTAATTTTAAATACATGAAACTGTCATTTCCAAATGCCCCTGATGGTTAGAGACAATCATCAAAGTCCAAGAATGAAAATGACATCCACGAGAAAAAGCATTATTTAATCAGAAATACAGTCACTGCTGCACATAATACTGATTCCTCAGCACTGGGATGCTAAAATGCTAAACTGATTGTGTGTGGTAGGAGAGTAGCTAGGATATGAAGCCGTCCGGTTAAGAGTTGAAAGATAATGGTATGTTCTTTAAAAGAACCGCCCACTTCTGGCCACAGAGATCTGCTTGTTTAGTACTGTTTTAATGCATGAATGGTGTTTCACCATGCTTACAATCATTCCTTTTTATGTGTATGTGATGGCCAGGCATGCTTCCTGACCCTAAGAACACCCACATTATGGTCAGCTGGATGATTGCACAGTCTGTTACGGCAGTGGCTGGCGTGGTCTCTTACCCTTTCGACACTGTGAGGCGTCGCATGATGATGCAGTCTGGACGCAAAGGAGGTATAATGCACGCATACATATGCACATGCGCACACATCACAACACAGAGGGCAGTGACTGTAGCACTTTATTTTGAAGGCATTTCAATGACTCTCTTCTCTCAATACAGAGAGAGCATTTGTTTGAGCTCAAGTCTTTGTCTTTTGTCCTCAGCGGATATTATGTACACTGGGACTCTTGACTGCTGGAGGAAGATCGCACGTGATGAGGGCACCAAAGCATTCTTCAAAGGGGCCTGGTCCAATGTTCTCAGAGGCATGGGAGGTGCTTTTGTGCTTGTGCTATATGACGAATTCAAGAAATTTGTCTAATTGAAATAATAATTGTTGATAATAATAACAACAAAAAAGTAGAATAGATCTTATCTAAGACATTTGTCAAGCTTTCCCCAGCTTTTACTGTCCTCTGAGCAATGTATAGATGAGTTCTTGCTTATCCAGAATTAGACACCAAAAGAAGTCCATTATATTCTTTACCATGTGTATTATTTATTTAAACACTGTCTGAATGTGTAGCGAAATGTGTTCTAATATACAAATTGTATTTTATTTTAATCTTATCTTCACTTGAGAATGTTTTTGCCTCCTTGTGTTTGTGCTAGGGCTGTCATGATTATTCGATTATAATCCATTGCACAATGTGAAAAAATAATCATGAATTGAAATAATATTACATCGATCTTATAACGGTATTGATTTGTAATTCGGCTTGGTGATTACGCTGCAGTTTAAATCATAAACAGGGAATTAATAGGTCATGATAAAGCCGTCTTTAGCAGTTGAAAAAGTCCCCAGAAGAGGGTGCTATTAGTGCTCAAATCCAGTGAGGTAACACACACCAGCAGGATCTCACGAATGTGTGTATGTTTATAGTTACAAATGTAACATATGAAGTAAAACCAGATGATTGCTTTTATATATTGCCTGTATATGATTACTCAATTAATCATCCAAATAATTGCTTGTATTACTATTTAAATGATAGTGACAGCCCTAAAATGTGTATTTTCTGACTTGGCGATCCCTAAGAGAAAATTATGAAAATGTAATATATTTTGGGCATGCTTGCCCATGTACCAGGCTCTGATGCAATGGTTTGCATATGCCAATTGTAAAATGTACCTCATAAACAAAAAATGTTCATCATAAAACAGAAAATATGGAGTGTCTTGGCCATGACATTCAGAAAACAGGGAACAAATGTAAGTGTAACTATTACTGCAGATACATTACCCACTATATGTAATAACATAACATTTCCTCAAGATGGCATGATTACTTCTTGATTGTGTCATAATCCATGTCTGTTTCTCCACCACTGTTTACCAACTGTCTCCAATAAGAAGGATATGAAATACTATTTTTAAAACAGATAGTTGAGATAAGCCAAATGAAAATCAGGTGATGGTTTCTTTTTCTTTCTCAGCCCACGGTGGAGAGTTAGTATTGTGTTCAGTCAGAGATGTATTCAACTGGATGCTTTAATTCATGTCAGACCTACCGTTTATCTTTCCCTGTGCTGTAGAGCCTGGGGCAGCAGGGTAAATGGCTCCAACATGGAGGCCGCAGAGCCTTCACATTCAGAGCCTGGGTGACATGAAAAGTAGCCTCTGTTTCCATTATTCCTTTCTGTGGAACGCCGCTGAAGTATTTTCCTCCTCGAGTAATGAGGGGAGTCGTGTTTTCTTGGTGATTTTCTTGTCAGTCCGAGTCCTCCGTTGTGCCAGGTTGATCTTGATTAAGTAGATCTTATTAGCAGGAACAGAAAAGTGAAGGAAGCACAGAAAAGCTGGATTGAAGTCCATGTAGGACATTACAATGTGAAGTTATCCAGCATGTGAAGCTTATCGTAATCAAATGACACACGATAGAGATTGAGGGGTTATATTTACAGAGTTTATTCTTGATTGAACAGGAATGCTTGGAACTCAATAAAAGTGAATACCTCACATAGTTTGGCATGTTTTTTGTCCATGTTGAGTATGCCTCCTTTTTTCAGACACAAAAAATAGTTTGATTTTGATTAAGTGGCAGAAACTTTTTCAAGTTTTTACCATAATAATTCTCTAAATATCTACTTTTCTACTGTAATAGGCCCAGATCACTGGCCCAGATCATGTATTTTCCTGTACTTATGTGGGTTTATATACCATAAACAGTAAGTATAAATATACCATAAACAGTATTATACATGGTCATTTATTTTCACCTGATCACTGGTCTTTTTTATCTCTTACAATTAAACAAGATATTTTTGTTACTGTTCTGTAAAGAGATATATAAGAGAGATCTGTTCTGATGAACTACACTGAACTACACAGCTGTCCGGACCAAAACGCTTTATAACTCCTTTTACAATTTACAAATATGGATAGTAATGACCTAGGAGGTGTGTAGAACACTGTACTACATATGAACAAAGAGGACACTATGGAGCTCTGTCTGGTACTAGAAATGAATTGTAGATTTAAATAAAGATGCTAAATATGGAAATAATGGTTGAAAGGACTGAATGATGGGTTCCCTTGAACCAAAGCATTTCAAAGAGCCTGCAATCAGGCTGGTCTCAAATCGCAGCTGGGCACATTCACTCCGTAATGTCTCCCATTTTGTTTACCAGTATCAACAGAGAGACTTTTGCAAGTCTTTGTAATGGAAACCATGCAAGCCAAGCAACTTGCGCGGAGATCAAAGGCCAATGTAATTTACTGGAATGGCTGAATAACTGAGCAATCTTCTGTAAAGCGAGCTGCCTTGTCTGACTCCCAGCATACTGTACATGTCAGATAAATATTAAGTCATTTTCTTCAAATGCAGCTCTGACAAGGGCTCAGAACTGCCAAACCTGCGAGTAATTATAATACTCGTGTTAAGTGCTTTGATATGAAAATGACTGGTTTAAAGCCATTAACTGTCCTCAGACAGCGGGAAATCTACAACTGCTCCCATGTGCCGATACTTAGCGAAGCAGTGTATATGGATAGCATGTGACATATCATTATCTGCTTCCTCCTACAGTTAATAGGAGATATTTTTGTTTACATCAGCTATGGGTTATAAGGCAGATAGCTGGAAAAACAAATCATTTACATACTTTAATGAAATTGTACTGAACGTTTAAAGCATTCCGATTCATATCCAGGTTTCCAAAGCCAATGATTTAGACTCATGTATGTCAAGCACTGTCTGTGGACTCTAAAAATCCATTCAGAAAGCAAGTTAGTGGAATGTCTCAGCCAGAGAACTGGAGCTGAGATACTACAGGTAAAGAGGGTAATATAATACATTCATCATGAATACATAATTAATCAATACAGTTAGTCTTCATCAGATAGTTACTGATATTCTTACATGTATTGTTTGAGAAGGAAGTTTGGTAAAAAAATAATAAATCATATTTCAATATGCAATCTACTTAAACCTGCAAAAACCTAACAGAGGAATTATTTATGGAAAAGATTATTGAAATCCCATTGCTTATTGCTTAATGAAGAAAACACAGCATTGTTAATAGTCATCAGGTAATTTAAAATACAAATTCTAGCAAAAATCCAGCTATGAGTGATATGTTAGAAAATAATTCTTGTCAAATAGAATGAACATGTAAAAGTTTGTTAATGCAATTCTGTTCGAAGCTTTGATTTTTGGTTCTGAGTGCAGAGAAAAAAGGATTATGAGAATGAGCCTCGCAATTAGTCATGCACTGTATGTGTGAATGTTGCCATTAGAAAAGAGAGAAAAGAAATAATTCTATTTAGACCTCGAAGGAAACACGCATTTCAGTGATATATGACCTTTCGTGACTGGGCAAAGCTAAGCCTTTATTAAATTTACTACATTCTGGAACGTTTTGATGTGCGGGGATGTGAATTGACTAAACTTGCTGAAATAAACCAATTTTGGGGTTGGCGTTTCTTTTTGTTTTTCACTAGATGGCACTGTTGAAAAGGATATGAAACATCAACTAACCAGACAACAAAACTCAGTAGGCCTACTAACACACTGGAGCTTTCCAAATAACATAAACCAATCCTAATCTCAGAACAACAACTTTAACAGCCAAATAAAAGAATGTTCTTAGTTTGGAGTCATGTCAAAATGCAACCATCCAGTAAATGGTCCTTGCTGTAGAAAGAGGTATAAATGCTGTGCGCTCTGTGGTCAGAATGTCCTGTGCCATAAGAGGAGACCCAGTCAGCCAGAGACAAGAGGACCATTAGAGCTAAAACAGATCCTGACAGGCCTTTCATCTAGCACTCTGATGACTCTTTGTTGTTATTTTGGGTTGTCCCAAAAGACCATTCTCACCTAGCATCCAGCAGCCTGCCTCAAAGCAACACACACACACACACACACACACACACACACACACACACACACACACACACTCGTGGCCTGCTACAGAATCCTGCATGGCGTTCACTGTCATGTCAGTCTTCTTTTAGTTATTGCCCTCACCACCTCTTTCTTCTAGAAATAAAATGTATGTCATTCTCATAATGCGAGCGTGATTCTCTGATATGGTTATGCCCTGATAAGTAGCTTTCAGTTACATTTTCTTTTCATCCTTCCTACCCGTTACTACAACTTCCGAGACATCTTGACAGTCACTGAAGTGTAGGCTCTGAATGCGCTCCTCTGTAAGTGCTTGCTAGAGAACGTCTTGTCAGTCAATTATCAATCACTCACCGACAGCTAAGCAACTAGGTCATCTGATTTACAAATGTCACTTCCGCTCCTGCTTGCATAAATGATTATCACAGGTCACTTAGGAAACCAACAGAACACTCTGCGCACACTCTTTCAGCCAGGTAAAGGGTAAAAGACCACAGACCACAGAGCTAGAAACATCTGCTCTGCACATGCTCAGCTGATCAGAGCCTTCGATAGGGAGAAAGGTCTCAAAAATCCCTTGTATTGAAAGGAAACTGTGGCTGATGTGGCTGTGTTCTTGACAAACATGTTTTCATTGGAGCGCCAGGTTTCAAGGTTCCTCTGCTCTCACACAAACTCCAGCGAGATTGAACCGATGACCTAAATTAATGATTAACTAATTGCAGCCTTGTCAAAAGTGTATAAAGCTGTGCAATCAGTCTGGGATGGAATTTCAGAAAAATGTTTCTGCTAAGAATCAAGATGAAATTCAAGAACAGTTATGGGCCCTGTTTTCTTTTAAGTTAACAATGACAGCTTTTAATAATTCCATAAATGTTGTTTGTAGTCATGCGTGTATACTACATGTCAGAATGGATTCAGACACAAGGCCTGCCGTGGTCAAAAAATTGGACCTGAGGAAAAACATATAAATAACTGTGATTAACATTCTATTAACAACTATTAACAGCTTTCAAACCTAAAGTGGCCAAACAGGCTAAAACAAGTGGTAAAAACTACATGCTGCATTTTTTCTTAGCTTTTTGTATTATGGTTAGAAATTGTGCTAAGTAAATGTTGCTAACAGGTTCCTTTGCTTACATTATCTTTGTTTTTTGTCTTTGGTTAATGTAGATTTTGGCACCCAGTTCAGATCAAAGACTGCAACAACTTTGAAAAGTGATCATGATCATCTTTAATACCTGTCATTAAACAACTATGCATTACTTACTATGCATAACTATGCATTACATTACTTATACAGGCAACATCTTCTAATGGGCAACTTCAGCTGCTTTAGATTGGACCAGTTGCTGAGCGTTCAGTTGCACACACACTGCTTGTATAATCTCCAAAAAAAGCTCTGCCAATAGAATAGGACACTCTGGAGCAGCCACACATGCGCCTAAGGTCACCATGTCCAATACCAAGTGTCTGCCAGAGGTGTATAAAGCCCACCTTTGTGGAGCAATGGAAGTGCATTCCCTGCATAGAGCTTCATTCAGTACCTCAGGGATGAGCTGGAATGGCCTTTGTGGTCCACAACTATTTGTACCTGACCTCACTAACATTTTTGTGTCAGAATACAATCAAATCCTCAAAGCAAAGTGAGTTCAAACTCCCTGTTAATCCCCATCGGTATCAAAAGAAACTTTGGATCACAAATATATACAAACAGTGTGCATACATATATATAGTATACATGCATATATCAGAATCAAGCAATTTTTATCAGCATGCTCACACGTTGAATGAAATGTTAGAGGTGAAGACAAACAAACATGTATTATTTATCTATCCCTGCTTCTTTGATCATGATGGTGGCCTTAAACAGTTGATGTGTTGGGAGATGCCATGTTGCTGTTTGGCATTGTGGCACGCAATCACAGACAGACGATCAGCTGATGACCTCCTCCTCTTGTGGAGGACTGCCCCAAAACCTTCATGTGCCATTTCACTGAACCCCTCTCAACCAACAATATCAATCAATTCTCCAACATCAGAAGGGGCTGAAGAACAACTTAGAAATGATATGCATCTCCTGCTGCTCCCATGGCAGGCGTGTTGACTTTACTGTAGAGTTTCTTTGATCCTGCGGTGCTTTGATTCACTTTTCTCTCACCCTTTTAGCTAAACATATCACTGGAATTTCACTCTTTGTTCCTGACAGCCCTTGTCTTAGCTCAACTTCTCCTCAGACACACAGCCCTTCCCAGAGGAGGAGCCATACACTGTAGCCAGTGAGGAATTGAGCTTTTCTCAAAGAGCTCTCCTGCTTCTTTGACTCTGCCTTTCCCTTTCACTCTCCGTCTTGCCCTCTCCAGGCTGGACAGGTGTTCTATCCTTTCACCTGCTGGACCAGCTCGGCTCGGTCGATCTGGTCAGTAAGTTTTCGGTGGATGGTGATGAATACTGAGTGCTATCTGGCAAACTCCAGTTCACCAGCTCCAGTTTTAAAATATTTTTCAAGAGGAAAACATTTGAAGTTGGCGAACAGAGGCCAAACTTGGCAGCAGTAATATACAAGAGTAGTTTGTAAGCTACAATTTCTCAAGCACACTTTCGGACTGGGTGAATAACCAGCAGTTTAACATTTTCCCTATTCAAGTGCACAAAATCTGTCACTCATTTACATTTATTTAATGTAGAACTCGTCTGCTTTATAGGGCCCACTTTCTATATGTTTCTTTTGTTTTATTCCTCCCCTGAGGCCAGTTTATGTGTCTTTTTTCCCCAAACCAGTGAAAAATGTATTTTTATATCATTTTACATTTTCCAACCTCTCATTTTTCCTTAGAATTGAAAAGGCTGTTTTTACTCCTTTATCTTTAAGACGGAACTTTAATGTAAACTGTGCTGTGCTTCATTCATAAAAGCAGTCTGTACTGAAATGCACTTTATATCTTCCTTACAAAAGGGCAGAGCTAACACACACAGTGAGGTGAGATGAAAGACAAAGCAAAAAAGCTGCGTTTTGTGGCATCATAACTCAGAACGGCCACTTTTGCAGCTTAGTTTCTGTGTACAAAGTGCACCCATGGCTAACACAGCGGTCAGTTGCATATACACACAAAAACACACACACTCACACACACACACACAACACCACAACATGCCTAATGCTGAGGGCAGCTCGAGGGGCATGTAGCCCCTCCCCCCCAGAACTGAAAGTTTTGAGGTGAGTTAAAGTGCAATTTGTGTAAACATCAGATCCTAATGTTCTTGTGGCTGAATAATAACATATAAGAAACTATCAATTATACTTAAAACTATCAAACTGTATACAGAAATATAATTATATGAGAAATTAATATAATGAAATAAATTAGTACAAATATTCTAGAACTACAATGTGCATTTAAGTGGCATGTGCCTTATTTCTGCTTCTGGACAGTTTCAAAGTCACCAGTGTCCTCTTTATCAGACATTTTTCTGACCTATAGCACCTCTGAGAAACGTATTTGGCTGCACTGTGCACAATGGAAAAGTTTCAAAGCATATTCTAACTTATTTTTTAAAAACAGCAAGTCCTGGTGTTATGTAAAATGGCTCTAGTCAGATATCTGGAACTGTTAGTTGCAGTTGACTAACCTTGATTATCATTAGCAAGAGCGTCCGGTCTATTCCACATAGGGCCGGAGTGGCTGCTGGTGTTAATTCCAGCAAAGTATGATCGGTTGTTTGAAGCCCCAGACCCACTGATTATATGAGTGGAATCAGGTGTGCCCTTTACAGATAAGACTGGACTGCTGTATTATGTAGACACACTATTACCACAGAACAAATAAGTCTGGCCATTAGGTTTGAAGGAGGGGGAATTTTTTTGTTGAATGAGTCACATATTTCCATAAACTTAGGTGTCAGCCCACCCCACAACACCAGAGTTAAAAGGTGCAAAGGATTTATCATGGTGATGTCCCATGCAAGGGGTTGCCCCTTAAGCACGCTGATCTGATATGATCAGTTTCTAATTTTCCTCACATCCTCTTATGTAGAAAAAGTGACTAAGAGACATGACATAAGCCTGAAAACTAAAAAAATACAGTTTGGTGATTAATTTTCAACACTGAGTTGCTTATGAAAATGTCTCCATGTTGCTGTATTATAATGAGCAGTATTAGTATTAAATATCCATTAACAGTCTGCAAACATCCTGTTACTTTATCCCTCCATGATTCTTCATGATCTAATGAGGAGTATTGATATCTGTTCTATTCACATGTTAAACATCATCTGTGTGTCGCATTCACTTATTTTTAAGTTTCATCACCATTTGTGGGAAAACTATTAATTATATTAATAAATAGTTATATTTTGGTGATCTGATGGTAACTGAAACACTTGCAAAAACATAGATGCTGCAGCAGTAACTCTTAAATGCTGGAACACCCACTTAGCACTTTTCTCAGCTACTTATCTGGTCGATCTTCGGTTCTTAAGAGCTCAGGAGCTGTTTTTGTGTACTGTGGTGAGGTGTTCTGAGAAACCTGTGATGCACCAGGATGATAAAATTGGCAAGAAATAATACAGTTAAAGAAACTAAAATGCAAGTTGAAAGAATCAGGGTTTTAGCAAAAGCCTTTAAAAATAATGTGAAAGATAATCCTCATTTGAACCCATCTAAAACATCATAGTCCTGTTCTAAAGAGATTTCCTCAAATTCTGATGTACTACGAAAACTATGTTTTCAAAAAACTTGGTTGAAAATATCTTTTCGGTTTTTAATCGACTGGAAAATACATTTTATAGTCATTTTAAATTAATTCCATTTGCCAACCAAAGAAGAAGTTTTATTTAAACACAAAAGTAAACCCCCAAAACCCCATTTATGTATTATGCTGGTGGCGGTGGTATCATGATCAGCACAATGCCACTGATATGGTAATGGGAAGTGTGTGTGTGTGTGCGTGTGTGTGTGTGTGTGTGTGTGTGTGTGTGTGTGTGTGTGTGTGTGTGTGTGTGTGTGT
>JBBPDB010000002.1:6558617-6584200 GCA_037974465.1 Brachypetersius altus | reverse complement strand
GTGTGTGTGTGTGTGTGTGTGTGTGTGTGTGTGTGTGTGTGTGTGTGTGTGTGTGCGTGCGTGTGTGTACGTGTGTTTGCTTGACAAATGTGAGTTTTAAAGACACACCATTGTATAGTCAGGTGTGCTGATAAGTGCAGAGAGGAAGGAAGTGGTAGTGGGAAAGCAGCTATGGTCTACTAGCGGTGATGACGGTTCCTAGCTTCAGTGGGACCAGTGAGCACTCCTCACTACATGACTGAGAAGAAGACCAGTCATGAAGTGCTGGAACTGCTGGGTCCTGCTGGTCCTGTCTGTGGTCGTCTGGCTGCAACCTGGAGAAGAAAGTTCCGCAGCAGGTACGTGTTTTTACTCTGTCAGTTAGATAAAGGTAGATGGAACACGTTATTTGAATGTTACTAAAAATCAAGCATGTTCAGAGGCTTATGGTTTTTTCACTTAGTGAATTAATTCTGTGATCAATTTGAAGTTAAACAAAGTCTGTATGTATATATATATATATAGATACACACATATACATACATACGTACATACATACATACATACTTATGTATATGTACAGTATATCTACGTGTGTATATGATTGAGAATATAGTGTAGATTTTAGTATTTAGGGATTTAGGGGAAACTAATTATATCACTAGATCTACAGAAATACCCAGAATCTCAGAATAGTTTTTGTATCTAAAATCAGACTCATACAGATGTTGGAATGACAAACACATAGCGGAGAAACATATACCACAGGCACTGAGTCAGTAGCGATAAGATTAGGTGCGTCATGGCAAGAGTGCTGAGCAAGGAGCCACATCAAAAGTCGTTGGAATTTATGCGCTACTGTGAAATCCTGTGCATGAAGCATAAAAAGTCTCCACATTACAGTATGTACATATTCTCCTGATTTGCATCCAGACAATTGTGAACCACTGTGACCAACTGCTTTGACTTCTGTTCCATCATTCCAGACCCTTTTAAGATGAAGATTGGCAACACTTCACATGGTATATTTGTGAGTTGGGAAAAGCCAGACAAAACCAAGGCCGACAGATGTTACCAGAGTCATGTGCAGTACAGACACTGTGAATCACCCTGGCAGGTACTCCACGCCTGGCTTCACAGCCACAACTGCAAAAAAAATGCAATGAAACAAAACATTTCTGTGTTAGTACCTACACTATATGAGCCATTAGTGCAACAGGGACTTTAATGCATGCATTTAATATGGATTTGCTCCTCCTATTGCAGTTGTAACAACTTCCACTATTCTTTGAAGGATTTTTCCACAAGGTTTTGGACTTTCTGTTGAAAACTTCAAATGCCCTTCATTCTGTAGAGCATTTATGAGGTCAGGCACTGATGTTGGATGAGAAGGTCTGGCTCACGATCTCCATTCCAGTTCATCCTAGAGTTGTTGGATGGGGTTGAGGGCAGGGCTCTGCGTGGGCCAGTTAAGTTCTTACAAACCGATCTTATTCCCAAATGGTCAAATCGTCAACTGATGTTTCCCATAGATCTAAAAGCACACCACTTTAGTCACTTTTCTTAGTGAAACACCAGCCAGTTGAGCAGTCTGTGTGACTGAAGCTCCGACCGCCTATGCCCCAATAATGAACCCTCTTCCTGAGTTTCTAAGATCATTTGCTTTTGCCATCTTACTCAAAAATCAATGTTAACTGGGCCTGCTCAGTATTTCTTTACATGCCACAGAGCTCGGGAGGATGGTAATTGCTTAATTGTTTCACGCAGAACTCCTGTCTAGACAGATATGCACTTGTTATATTTCTCCACTCATTTATTCAGGTTTTTCCTTTAATGTGTCACTCGTCTACATAACAGCACAAACATAAAAGCTTAAACGTCTTGATGTGGTTTATCTCAGCGTGAGTTTTAATCTATCTGCATGGTCTGTGTTTATTCCCGCTCTTTACAGAGTGTTGACAACATTGCAAAGTTCTCCTTTGAGCTGCCTGCACCAGACATGAAGAAGAACTACGCTTTCAGAATTAGAACAAGGTTGGATTGTATCGATGAGAACTGGGGCAAATGGAGTCCAGAGAAATACTGGAGGAACGACACAGGTGAAGGCATGAGCAGCCCCGTCTAGTTCTGAGCAAAAGAGTACCATGACAAATGCTGAATGAAAAGACGGTGAAAACATGGGAGGAGGGGAGCCCTCAAGATGGTCTTGGCCTTGTTTCAGGACAGAAGGACTCAGAACTGCTTTATTCAGTCATTTTTATTTCATTTATTTTATTTATCTTAACAAAAAATATTGCGAATGTAATAGATTTTGATTGTTTATTGACGTTCATTGGTGCCAACATGTAACTACATTACTACTATGTTTTAATTTAATACAAAAATGTATGAATGAGCCTTTATGATTGGTTTAGTTCCGTTTTAGGTTATGACTTCTATATAAGTTTTAGAGAAGACGGGACATATTTTAACCTTCTTTTATCCTAACCATCATTTGCTTCCCAAACTTTGAAATCTATCTATGTATGAAGAATGTAAAATGAAACAAACCACAAGTCAAAGTCACACAGAAAAACTGCAAAGTGTGCTCACGTCAATAAAAACACAATATTCATTCATCATCCCAGCAACTAATCCAGCTGTGGCCTAATGGTTAGGGAGTTACCCCTGTGATCAGGAAGCCATGTGTTAAAATCCCAGGAACTGCTAGTGGCACCACTGAACTACCCTTGAGCAAGGTATTGTAGCCACACAATGCAACCTGGGCGCCCCCCTTTGGTGGCAGTGCCCTGCTTCACTTAGTGAATTGGATTAAAAGCAGAGAAAGAATTTCACATTGTCCACCCTGTGTGCTGTGCTGTGGTGTGTACACGCGTGACTATAGAGGGCCACTTTTCCTTAACCAAGATCATGGGGGGTGCTGGAGCCTGCCTCAGTGCTTACAGGCCTCAAGCCCATCACATAAAACACTATATAAAATTAGAATAAAAATACAAATAAACACAAATAGAGTAAAATATATTTGTACTGCAAATGTTTTACCCAGGCTGCTTTTTCTTTCACAGAACTCTGTGAGGCAAAAACTTCACCACATAGTATCAAGGACTACCTGTTGGTAACTGTGCTGCCACTGATAGCTTTGCTGCTTCTCTACAAATTATCTCAGACGTGGTAAGAGATTTTTTCTTAATCCCTTCCTGCAAAATAATTTAAAAAGTTTTTTTGTTTGTTCAAAGGGTTTGTTCAGAGGGTTTTTCTATTCAAAGGGTAAGAAGACTTGTCCTTCCTATAATTCCAGATCCTAAGCACACTCAGGAAAGGATTCTAAACATCGAGCAGTTTGAGGCAAGTGAAAAACAGTTAATCTTGGTCATAACAACTCAGAACAAAAAACGGCAGAGAACCTTATCAATCATGCTTTTTGTTTGTACTTCTTTCTCTTGTAGTGGTTCACCAGTTTTTCTCATGTTAACGAGGAATGTGAAATCGTAGAAGTTGAGGTGGCTTACCAGAGGGAGGAAGAAACGTCTGAAATTACTGCTTTACAATCACCACCGAAACTGGCTGATACTGTAAACCATGGCCTAGAACTTACCACAAATGCCAGCATGAATTGTATTTACTCCCCTGATTCACTTGAGAACAACGTAACTCCACCAAGTTCTCTTCCCATGCCGGGCTACATCGTCCTTTAAGTGTTGCCCATTCCAGTTGGCTTTCTGGAAGAGCTGTACAGTAAGTTTATTGCAACTGTGTTGTTTTTTGAGGCTATGTAGCCATTAAAGACTCTTGTTTTCTTTTTGCCGATATAACACTGATTTGTTCAACATTGTTTGTATCGTGATGTGTCCTTTACCCATGAGCCTGTTAGTGCAGAATTCCCAAAAGTGTCTTTCTTATCTTTTTTATATATAAAAAACCCAGATAAAATTAATTATAATTATCTAATTTTTCCACTAATTTCTTTTTTCTTACGAACAGTTTTATGTTGTCAATTGCCTCTTTAGCCACTTTTTGTAGCTGCAGATTTATCTTAGCATTGATGAAGCCTGTGAGTTTAATTACTAGGAATGATTTAATTACATTTTAAATGTATGGGACGAGGTAAAACGCTATGAATATTAGTCTACATAAGAAAAAATCTGGCAAACTGCTTGTATTTATGTGTTGAGCTGAGATTGCATGGCTTTTATAGAGAGAGGAAAATAAATGGGGCACCTGGTGGCCTAGTGGTTAGGGAGTTGCCACTATGATCAGAAGGTTGTGGGTTTGAATTCCACTACTGGCACCTCTGAGGGACTCTTGACCAATGTACTGTACCCGCACACTGCTCCCTGGGCGCTGTGCTCCTGGATGCCCACTGCTTCACTTGGTGAATGGCTTAAATGCCCAGAAAGAATCGTTTCACATATAAGATCTCACGTCATTTATGTTCAGCTGTAAACTAACGATGGGGCACAGGATCAGTAATGAAGATATTTTCTAGAAAACTCTTACAAACATCTTTTCAAAATAATAATATTTGAAAGAACTGTATGTAAGAAAATCCAACCCCAGGCCCATTGACCTGAGTGTTTAGGGATCTTCCCCTGCAATCGGAAAATTGTGGGTTTGAATCCTAGGAAATGCTAGTGGCACCACTGAGGTATCTTTGAGCAAGGGTCTGTCCCCACACACTCTCTGCAGCTTCACTTGGTTGAAAAGTGGCCCTTCATAGTCACACGTGAACAGTGTGAAATTCTTTCTCCGCATCTCTCCATTCACCAAGTGAAACAGTGGTCACCAAATGAATAGGGGGGGTTCCCCAGGGAGCGGTGTATGGGGGCGATACCTTGCTCAAGGGTACCTCAGTGGCATTTGAACCCACGATGAGCAACTAGGTCACCAGCTGCCTCACAAAAAGGATTTATTCATTTTTTGTAACTGCTTAATCCTTACAAGGGTTGCGGTTACCTGGAGCCTATCCCAGGGCCAATGGGTCTGAGACAGGAACTCACCATTTGCTCACACACTCACACTGATGGTCAATTTAGACTGTCCAATTCACCTGACCTGCATGTCTTTGGATTATGGGAGAAACCCACACCACCATGAGAACATACAAACTACACAGACACAAGGCCAGGGCCTGTATTCAAGCCCACAACCTTGGAGGTGTAAGGCACAAATAGAATTAAATGCACAGAAAGAAGATCACACTGTTCACACAGTGTGCTGTGGTGTGTTCACTTGTGACAAACGGACACGTACACTTACCTCCTCGTCCTCTGTCTGGGTGCAGTACCGCGGCTGGCCGGAGGGGGGCACTCTGACTATTCTGAAGAGCGCCCACATGGCCGAGGTTCATCAAAGGCGACGAGGGGCCCGCTGCTCTCAGCGTCGCGGCCCACCGTAAAAAGGAGGATGTAGGTTAATTTGAAGGCTGATTTAAAAGATTAATGCGTAGCTGCCTGCATAATAGATGGGTAGTTTCAGTGTGACGCCATCACAAAGCCAGGGCACCGAGAATCTGCTCCTGCCACGTGCTCCTCACAGCCATGATTGATGATGAGGGACAGAAGGAAAACAAACCAGAGCAGCAGAGGCTCATTCAGACCCTCATTAAGAGACACACTCATAAAGTTAAAGACGGGTGGATAGATGGGACGATAACGAGACACTTCACTTCACACCTGTCTAGAAAGTGTTTGCAGACAGGTCAGTGTTTCCTACACGCCTGGCTTTGGTCAGGGCGGGCCTAAAGTCTCAGGTTTAGTATTTCGCCTGCACTTCACAAAGCCCATATTACAGCCATATGATGCTCAAACAAGAACCTCTGTTAACAAGATCTTCACCCAGCCATGAAAGCTATTTAGGACGTTTAATTAGGTCTGAGCGTTTTTGGTTTTATAGCATCAACATGCCTCACTTTGTTTAGAGGAAGGTTTGAGGCTTTCAGCAAAGTTTATTTGAGTCCACTGTTCTCCGCCCTGCATAATGTGATCTAACACTGTTGCAGTATGCACACACTACAGATCTGAGTTAGACCACAAATAGAGCCTCCAATATTTCACATTTAACTTCATCCAATCACCTAGGAGTAATGGGGAAGCGAGCAACCAGTTAGATGAACTGTTAATTACTAGCCTTTACAAAAGTCAGGTCTGGCCAATCGGCATCTTTTGTTTTTGTATTAAATCACTAATAATCATTCACAATCATTTTGATGCCTTTTCCTGCACTTAGAAAACAAAGCTAGATTCCAAACAAAAATATATATGTGCCGTTTCATCAGCTGCTCCCTGACTTCTATTACACGCTTTGTTTCTCTCAACAAGGTTCCTGTTTTTTGACCATATTGTTGCTAAAAGGAAACAATTTTTGTCTTTACCTCTCATGATATGAAAAGGCCACATTGTTAAACCAGTTAATTACAAAAGCTGGGGGGCTGCAGAAAAAAGAGTCAGCCAATCACAATTCAAAGTTATCTTGCACCCGCGTAACGTGTTATTTGGAATCTTGAAGAACTTCTCTTGTATGAGAAGCTGTGGTTCTCCATTTGTATTGACACAGATCTGCCATAAAATCACGACTAATCTAATGCTGTTTAGGTCTCCCCAAGATGTCTGAGGTAGCATATCCTTTAAGTCCTATAAGTTGCAATGTGGGGCCTCTGTGGATTGGACTCATTTGTCCAGCATGTCCCACAGATGCTTGATCAGTTTGAGATCTGGGGGATTTGGAGGCCAAGTCAACACTTTGATCTCTTTGTCATGTTCTTCAAACCATTCCTGAACGACGTTTGCAGTGTCAGGGCTCATTAACCTCCTGAAACAGGTCACTGTTTAGGTAGCTGATCCATGTCAAAGTAACTTTCACACGAATGCTCGGACCTAATTTTTACCAGCAGAACATTGCCCAGAGCATCACACTGCCTCTGCCAGCAAGCCTTGTTTTCATTTTGCATCCTGATGCTGTCTGCCTGCATGATGTCAGACCAGGCTTCCGTTGCATTGTCCATTTCTGATGGTCATACCCCCACAGTAGGCTTTTTTGGCTAAGCACCCCCATACACAGCAAGGCGTGATGTACTGTGCATTCAAACATCTTTCTATCATGGCCAGCGTTAGGTTTGTGTCCAAAAGAGCCTACATTGGGGGTGTGACTATCAGAACTGGGCCATGCATTAGCTCTTCTGTGTGATTGGGCCACACAGGCTTGCCTTCACTCTACATACACATCACTGTGCCTTGGGCACCCCTGACCATATCTCCAGTTTACCAGTTATTTTTTCTTGGTCCACTTTCGATAGTTACTATCCACTGTGTATCTATCTATTTATCTGTCTCTGTATCTGTCTCTTTATCTATCAATTAGGGAAATTCAAGGTACTGTCATAATCATTAGTCTTAGTTGTGGCAGGTTACATGCATAAGTCTGGCAGGATTCCTAATGATTCAACGTGGACAGCACTGTAAAGCTGATCATTTCCATGTTTATAGAGACTCCTCATATTATACCTGAAGACTGTACTTGAGGTAAATGTGTAAGCCAACATTCTTTGAGAATGCTTTGATGAAATGTTCTTTGACAAAGCGTGTAGTGTGTAGTGTCAGTAGAAAGTTCTAGAGTTAGGCTGCATGACTTGTGAGCTAAGTACATTTCACTTATGCTCTGCACATGCCATTTACAATCCTTGCAATTGCAGAACAGCTCATAACTACAGTGTTAACAACAATGTCCAACACACCCTGTTCGGTGTCCGTACACTGATCATAGCAGAGATCTAAAATAATTTTTTTCCTGCCAAACTTGTAACTCACTCACTCTAATTGAGCTTTTGAACTTCTCAAAACTACAGCGCATCTACAGAAAAAAAAAATCTTTTTAATCAATGTTTCATCTTTTTCTTCCAACCAACTGCTCCGTGGTGTAAACTTCCTTTGATGCACAAACCTACAGCCTGGGGGTGGATGTGATTGAGCCGAGCTGAGCCAGAGAGGCTGTGCAAGTGTTCCGTTGCAAGCACCTGAGCACTAACCGAGGGGGGCATGCAAACCGTGACCACAAAATTCTTGTGAAAACAAAGAAATTATATCACGGAGGGGACGTGGGGAATTACCCAGTGAACAAAGCAGCTGTGCTCAAATGAATGGGAAAGAAAAGAGGGTTTGTTTAGGACATCCCAGCATAATCAGTTATCAGAACTACTGTCTGGATCTTGCTTCTGCTTTAGATTTCATTTCAAGGTCTATTGGCAAACAAACGATTCAAATCTCAAATAAATGTCACTGTGGTCAACTTTGTGACATGTAAAAATAGATGTTTCTCTAAGCCACACCATAGAAGGACCATTTGCAATTTATGGATCTTTAAATCATTTTGTGAAGGATATGTCTGAGTGTGAAAAAAACCTTTTTAAAAGTTAAAGCAGCTCCACTTGGCGTAAACATTCTATCAGTAAAAGAGGAATTCCACTGAATTCACCTTTAACCAGTTTAACAGAATTCTGTTCCTGAGACATAAACACATGCAGAGTGGTTTGATGTGAAATGGGTTTTAGTAGAAAACTTACAAACTCACATTTTTCACGGTGGTTCTGTAAAAATAGGAATGGGGTGGTGAAGTCTAGAAATCAGATATAATCATTTTATTTACTCTGGAAGACTCTCTGAATTGTCTGAGGTTTTGAAATGTAATGCTGATGATGGTAAAGTAGGGGTAAAAAAATCTTTAGGCAATTACAGCACCCTGCATATATCTTTCACTGCAGTGAGTTCATTTTAAACAATTACGTTTTAGGCCAAAATCTTTTCTCAAAGCTGTCATAAACTCCAGGTATCCAGCAGTGTATTAAAATGTATTCGTTTAGTGGCTCCAAGTATTCGACACCATTCATCCAATAGGTTTATGTGAGGTAGCTTTTAGACACATTAAATGTTTTGGATGTCTGGTTCTTATCACTCCTGCTGTGAAGAATTCACTTTTATTTGTCCTCCCATGAACTGTACGTCCAAGAAACATTTAGGAACCTTTATTTATTAAAAGTGAGGTCCAGCTTGTGACAATACAGTCCACTGATGAGCCCCTCCTCTGATCAGATCTCTTTAAATAACACTCCCACAGTCAGCTGAAGTGTTTGCACACCCTCCAGATTGCATAAGAGCAGCAACCAACAGCTTGCTCAATTAATAAATGAAGTACGCTAAATATGGCTTACAGTCATGTTTCTTTAGAACTACTTAATGATAATCAACATCCTAACAATTACATCTTTTACACACTTTATATTTTTAATTATACATTGTGTTTTAGTGCCTGGCAAATGGGAAGGAACCTCGGTCCCTGGTGGATAGTTCTCTTAAACATTTACAGTGTTGTGTGTGCTTGCGTGTGTGTGTGTGTGTGTGTGTGAGAGAGAGAGAGAGAGAGAAATAGAGAGAGATACTCTACTGTCGCCAAATGAACAAAATCCAGCAGTGATACACACAGATACACACACACACTCACACACACTCACACACGCACACACACACAGATCTCAACTTCACTGGAGTGGCATGTTTTATTTATTGTAATGTTTTAGTGGGGGAAGAGTCATTATCATAAAGGCCCCGAGACATTCCGCACAAAGAGCAAAAGCAGCCTCGCACTTTTTTTTTTTACCCGCTGCCTAAAAGAACGTGCAGGTGGAGCCCCGTGATCGAAGACTAACTGTGGCGACGTGACAGAAGCTGACAGTGTCAAAGAGCCGCTGTCTCTCGCACATAAACTGTCCCTGAAGCAGGCACTTACGGGGAGATGTAAAACACCGCCATCTCTTTTTCCACCAGCGTTGTTTTTTAGTCCCATCAACCTGTTTTTAATACGCCACGTCGAGCCTGTCACGGGCCCCAGGCAGTAAACGGTCGATGACAAATGCTACTGTTGGCAAACCCACTGGAGGCTGACCATACTGTACCTGTTCAGAGCTTCTTCGCGCTCCTTTCAGCCAAGAGTTCAAAGCAACAAGGAAAGCCTCGTTTTCACTTTGTCATCCGGGCCTGTTTCCTTGGGTATCAGAGAAAGAGAAAGAAGAAAAAAGGGGGAAAAAAGCCTGATGTGTGGGATTTGTGGCATAAAAACTCAATATGAACTCTGTAGAGGCCTTCTTTTCTATTCAATTATTTAGAATTAAAGAAAAGAAGCAGCATTATCAACATCTTTCCTCTGAAGCCCTTATTGCTTGGTAAGAATGAATAACATTTATACAGTGGCTTCGCCAAATAGCCAGAAATGGAAACAAACACCTCCGATTGGATTCTCTGGCTTTTTCTGCAATCTCACACATGCTGAAAAAAAAGCTTGACAAAAAGCCTCCCTGCTACATGCATTCTTGCCTGTTGTAGGCAAATATGTCCTCCTTTTTCTTCCATCCTCATCTTCTGGCTGTCTACCCTTTCCAGAGGAGGCAGCGGAGGAAGGAGAAGAAGGAAAAAAACCACCCTAAATAAAACCCCTTCTCCACCCTGCCGGCATTTAATTTTATTAGAGCTTTAAAAAAGAGAAAACTTTCCCACATCCTACAGGCATGTCTTAACTCCTCGCACTTTGGCACTTGATTGCATAAAAAAGGTGTCACGGCTAAGCGCCGTGGTATTGCCTCTAATTATGTTGAACTCAAATAAATAAATTATTTGCTTTTCACCGGGCGAGGGTGACAGGTTTGCCAACAGCTTTGACAAATGGAAGAATCGCTTGCAAATGCGGCGCGTGTACATAAAGTGTGGTGGCGGCGGAAAGAGAGCCGCAGACAGGGCGAGAGTTTGACAGCTGAGGTTTTTTCCCTCCTGTGTTAATAGTCTCACCCCTCGGCGCAGAATAAAGCTCCATTTGAGGAGTGTAGGGCTCGAGCCGCTGTAAAAAAAAAAAAGCCTGATTGTGCCGAGGCTGATCTGGTATTCATTAGCCGTTATTGCTTGTGACCCCACCTGCTCGTCGGGCCTGTCACGATTAGGTGTTTTGCCCCCTCCATTTCCAGAGGCTGATCAGACGCTCCTCCATGTTCATGGAAGCAGACACCAGATAGACAAATTACACCCAACTCGAGCTTTCAAAGAACGGAAGGCAAGTTGGCATCAGTTTGATGCATTCATCAAACTTCCGGTTGGTCTGATATTACAGATACAGGACACGACAAGATCAGTTTTTTGTCTCAGGCTGGTGGCCGATATCGTTAGAAGGAATCACGATATTAGAAGGTACCAAGTTTACATTAATGAAGTGAATGCTTCCTGAATGCTGAAAGACTAGAGTGAGCACAGTTGGAATATTTTTTATGTCCTCCACTACCACACAAAATATGGAAAAGCATCAGATATTTCTATAGTTCCTTTTTTTTTTTTGACAAATTCATAGTCAAACGGGGTTTTTTTGTTCACAGGTACAGATGGGTCACCCGTTTGTTACAGATGTCCCCCACCAGAGACCGTTATAACAGAGCTATGGGGCAGTTATAACACTCGCTTGTTATACCGCAAACTAGCCAAGAGAATGATAACTGAAGGGAAATCAGACTCTTTATGAAATATTATTTTCAGCTGATCTGTAAGAGACCATGTTTGCCTTTTGAAATATGTAAGATTGATATATTTTTCAATGATAACTACAGCATCAGCTTTAATTTTACTGCATGAATAAAAATATATATGATAGACATTAGACATATTAATGATAATTAATGTAAATGTTTTGTATTTGTTTGCAGCTAGTAAATTAACATGTGAATCTCATTCATTACAGATATAAAGTCGGATGTCCACCTATGACCACATACATACTTTTCTAAATTAGACCTGGAATCATTCAAAATATTTCAATGCAGCTTGCATAACTCAGATGTAGGCAAATGCACCATTGCCCCAGGACTCTAATGAGGAATCGAACCCCACTTTCCTGCATGGAAGGCAGCGATGTTATTCACTACACTACATCAACCACGCAATATGTTTTTTTATGAAGTATATTTTTATGTGTGTTTTACATTGAAAGCCGAGTCAGAAAGTGAAAAAATAACCTCCCAAATGTTTGCGTTGTCTTGGCAGTAGAGATGTGTTCATGGCTGAAATTTTCTGCACTTATAAGTACATGTGCAGTAGGAAAACTGTATCACAAAAATGTTAACAGCTATTTATTGAATCGATCTTTATGTATTTTGCACTTTTCTGTCCATCAGTCTGAGACACATAGAAAAATTACACATTGCATATATCTGTCTGTTCTTAGTTATTGAGTAATGTTCCTAAAGTGGAACTAATTATGAAAAATAAAATTAAAAAAGTATGTTTGTAAAAAATAAAAAAGCACTGTTTTGTTTACAAACTGCTCCCTCGTTCAAACATATTACAAAAAATAACTGAATATCAATATCACAATATCACAATATAACAATATTGATATTTCAGTATCATGGTATAATCATGGCAATATATTGGTCTGCCCCTAACTCAGGAAAGATTTGGAGGCCTTGTGCAACTGAGAATACTGGAGTGAAGTGATTATTAAATTTTTTTTTTTTTTTTGTGCCACTAGCATAGATGAGGAGTGATGTTCTCAGGAGGATGCAGAAGCTTTAGGGCAGTGCAGGGGGAGAGGCGGCTGAAGGTGGAAGCAAGCTCCAAAGGTCAGTCTAACACTGCTCTGTGTGTGTTCATGCACTGGAGGCATTGAGGATATCATAGGGCTGTCTTGTATTTTTCCCCTTAAGATTGCATGTCTTCGAAGGACTTTTTCAAAGCCTCATGCACTGGATACAGCAGTGGATTAATCTAAGAGTTGTTATCATTCAATAAGCATGCTAATTAGCAAAAACACTGAAACTGTACACTAGTAATTAGATCTGTCTTCATGACTGGCCATTGTTGAATGGGAGTCCATTTGTGCACATTCATTTGCCAAATGCAGATGCTGCCAAAATGAACATGGTCCCACTCATGAGTGGTTAGTGTTTACCCCTCCTTTTGAACGCATACACACACACACACACACACACACACACACACACACACACACACACACACACACACACACACACACACACACACACATCTACGTACCAGCCTTGTGTGGAGAATATCCATCTGCTCCAGAAGTGTCATATTATGGCAGTGCAGCAGCTGGTTTTGAAATGCTTTTATTCATTATTATTAAGTATTCACATTTACAAACTAACCATGTTCACAGATGAAATCTTACTCTATAAATTATAGATGCTGAAACAATTTCTAAAACATGTTCATTAAAGACAACACTTTCTTTTTTTAAAAAAAGGAGAACTGGCTCATAAATATTTCTAAAAAGCAAATCTCCACACACACACACACACACAAAGACTGACTCCTTCTTCGACAACTCAAACATGTGAAAGGCATCACATCAGCCCTGACTTGCAGACATCCTGACGACGCACACACACACACACACACACACACACACACACTAGTGTGGCTGCGTCGTCTGTGGCGGTGACGCCTCTCTCCTGGAGAGGTGGTGGCTGTTCTGGAACGCTCCTGCTCGCTCTGGAAGTGATGTTTGTGTGGATGACACGCGTGATCCTTTAATCTCAGGCTCAGCTTGTTGAGCATCAAATTGAAATATCCTGAACAGATGTAAAAACACATGTGAGCCTCGGCGCGCAAGCTGCGCCGAGCTTTGTTTCATCTGCTGATGATGGGAGCCTTAAGGAGATCTTTTTAAAATTTCATCACTATTCAAAAGGATAATTAATACGTACCCCCAGGCTTTGATTATGCTCCGCACAGTGTGTTCGGCTGGTGTGGAGATAATGAGACGCTCATCAGGCGCTGCCAGCGCTCCCCAACAAACACGCTCACAGTTTGCATAAGATACTTAAGATTCTGATAAGGTAGCGTTGGAGAGGTGCGCGCGGTCCCACTCTAATTTGGATCACAATGAACCCGACGCAGGCTGCTGATGTGCTACATGCGTTGGGGGTGCCGGGCTTCTGCATGGAGACCTCTGTCTGACAACAGGCAACAACATCAGTCCCCTCTTTCAGGTAGTATGCACACGCACCCCTCCCTTTCATTCGTGGGAGATGTAGAGGAAGGTCTGGCGGGCTGGGGGGTGCTGAGGTGATGAGGCCAGGGGACGAGGAGGAGGAGGGGGAGGAGGAGAAGATAGGATCAGACTGACAGGTGTCGAGGGGAGGATTCTAATGAGCTCTGTCAATTGGAATGCAGCCATTTTTTGCTACCAGTGGTTTTCTGTGGACAAAAAAAAAGGAAAGAAAACCCATCACCCCTGACCCTGACATTCCCTAAACAGCTGAGTTAGGGCCAATTACTGGGCCATTTTGCTCAACACTACCCGCACTCCAACTCTGGTCTGCTGCCACAAAGTGGGCCACCCCAGCCATGTGGAGGGTCTAAACGTAGCAGGATGACAGCGGTACGTTGCACTTGTCCCAGGGGGCCGAGCGGTGATCTTGTGCACAAGGTAATGACACCATCTCACCCGAGTTGTTTCTGTAAACAGATAAGGAATGGGTTCATTCCAGATCACAGGAAGGGCCTTTGTTTCCCTGTGTTACGCCCACAGAGGCCCACATCTTCCTCCTTAATGACCTGGGGGAGAAGAAGGCTCTAAATGTGTGAACAATGACAAACGAAAGACTCAGGCCTATGCAGAGTGAGTGACAGGGGAGTGTATAATATGTCTTTACTAGAGCCACTTCATGCCTGGTTTCAATGTAATGCCTAAACTGGGGAAACAAAAAGTGGAGAAAATATAGAGGTGCATCAGTAGATTACCAGACTCATGTTTGTGATATGAAAACTCAATTTCCTCCAAATTCCTCATAGTAAACAGTAAAGATCAATACTCAAATAGCAGACAACATTGCAACGCAGGCCTCAGACCTTTTGAGCCATGACCTACCCAAAATGTAGTTTAGGGTTCTCTCTTGAATGATTTAACACTAATGTATCTAAACTCACAGGAGAACACAACATTGCTGACTATGATGAGCCAAAACAACAAATACCTGAAGTTTGGCTTTGTTTCAAGTTTTATTGGATATAATAACCAAAAAAATCTGACAGCTGTTTCACAACACCAGTCTGAACAAAGCAAAGTGTTTAAAAGCTGAATAAAGGAAGTAACAGGCACTAATACATTGTCATTGTAGCTGAATGATCTGCTTCAAGTATAAGCACTCCAAATGTGGACACTTTAAAGCATAGAGAGGGAGAGTGTTCATGTAAGGCTGGAGGAAGCGAAAGGGTAGGGAAGTTATCTGATTAACTGTAATGTGATATCACTGATATGCAAAAGTGGAAAAGGGACTTTCAAACATGTGTCATCGCTTCATTATGTTCTGTTTCTGATAATCCGTTTTAAAACGTGGAAGGGATATGAAAAAGTTTGGGCGGATTACATGTTTTCTTGATTTTGTGGAAAAAGAGTAAAATGCTGAGAAAACTTTAACGGGAAACAAGCATGAACTTCTGAAACTTTCGCATTTGACTTTATCGTCTAGGACCAAATGAAATAATCAGTACAGGAGATCATATTTCTGTATTTCATGCATACAAATCAAACTTTGTTTTTGTACGAAGAAGAAATTCATACGTCCAGATTAACATATGTTACATAAGAGAGCATGGCTGAAATTATGTCAAGTGCTTTCTTGTGGAAATCTGTGGCTAAAAAAAAAAAAGAATCAACCTCTCAGCATGATACCCAAACATACAATAGGCACCTCTGTTTGGGTAAAAGATGGGCTAATTAATTCCTGTGGGTTAAAGAATGCTCACAATAGTCAATCACCAGAGACAGAGAGAAAGCCTGACACACACACACAGACACGCACGCACACACTGCCCCCTGCTGCGAGCTTTTTCTCCTGCTGCTGCAGATGCTGGGAAAAGGGGCTGGGTATGTGCTCAGGTAGTCATGCAGATCTCAGCCCTGCACAAGAAGGAGGTTGGCAGAGACAAAGCCCTGCACAAAGAAAATCTGCTCAACAGCACCAGAGTTTCAGTCTTGTCTCAACAGCTCCTGGGCCAAGTCCTGTGAAGATGAGTTTAAAACAGGGCCTCTGCTAAGCCGAACAGGAGGAATGTGCATGAGTGTGTGATTGCATGCATGGGCTGCTTGCTAGGATCTGAGGACACTAACTGTAGCCCATAATAATCAACATGGAGACATGCGTACATATTCATGCAGGAGAGGGCTTGGAGAAGGCACGGATGCTAAATGCTAATGAAGCCAGTGACTAAGCAACAGAAGGCAGGTCCCAATGAGACTTGTTCAGTAGCCTCTAATGATGTACGCTCACTGACGTATGTATGTCAGAAATATTTACATATTAACTGGTGCATGCTTAGGGTTCTTGTGGCTTTATGTGCACTTTTGTTGACTTCTCTTGGCTTTCTCACTATTCAGTCACGTTTCTATAGCAGATCTATATAGTGACTAAGGTCAATCAGCATGGAAGTGTGAGGAGATTGTATTCACACATTAGAGCTGACATTCAGAGAACGCACAATAGATTCATTGATGTTCAAGCCCATATTTGTTAGGCTCCCCTGTGGCACTGTAATGCTTTCCCTTGTTATTTTCCTGGGTTGAGCACAGAAGAAAGCCACAGCATCATCTGTATGGCTGCTGGATTCTCCCAAGATGCCCTTCTATTATGCCTCTTACAAGAGGCGTCTGCGGCAGTAATCGTTTTGAACTTCACAAGGGCTTTTACACGAAAATAATTTGATCCAAGCCATCTGCCCCTGTGTGATGGATACATGTGTAGAGACATGCATTTCTGACAAGACATTGTCCTCTCTCCTCCAGACAGATAATAGTGTGTCGGTGTCCCTGACCAGGAGTGCCTCATGTTAGTCCTCGGCTGAAGTGACATTTCCGAGGGTCTGGGGACCTGCTAGCTTCCAGGCGTCCTGCGATTCAATTTGGTACCTGACACCAGGTGACATTAGCTTCGGACATTACATTTAACTGGTAGCTCTCCAGGCAATCAAAGTTAGGAAAGCAGTGTTTGAAAGACTTATCAGGGGTCTGCAATTAAGACAGCTAATGATACTCTGTTGAGACACAAAGTATAAGACAAAACTTTTGAACAACTAGTATCCAGTGCATTTGCAGGTTCAGGTCACAAGTGGCCAAGTAGTCAGTGTTTTTCAAATCTCCTACTGAAACATTCAAGTTTGCTCAATTTATATCTTCCTGAGGAGAACCTCCATGTTAGGGCTAAATTTACAGTAGAACCAGCTCAAGTTTAGGCCTCTGATTATCTATCTCCCTCTTTCTCTCCACTCCTCTCAGCCTGAGTGACAAACAGCTCACAGGGCCTCTGAGCTGTGGGCCGAATCTGCCCTAATCCTCCTTCCCTGCTCTCTCCGGTCAATGAGTGTCAATCAGGCCTTGGCCTACGCTGGCATGGGCAACAAGTTCCGCATCCTTAGAAAACAATTATGATTGGACTGTTGTGAAAATTGATTCCCGAGTTGACGAGCCCGACGTGCGCATTCTTCTCAGGCTGGTGGGGTCCTGCCATGGGAAGCAATTACTGCTGAATGCCAGCTGACAGCCTCATTCCAGAGTGAGTCAGGCCTGGCTTGATCCTCAGGCACTCTCTAGGCAAATTGTATCCTCGCACTCATCTCAAACCTCTTACCAACTGTTGGCTTCTATCAGGAAAATAGATTGTTCCCTTTGTTCCCCCAGCATGTTGGGGAATGGGATGGACATGTCGTTTCAACAGTAAGGAGCTTCTTTAATTTTAATGGCCCGCACTATATGCTGCGGCTGAGAGTTGCTACAGTAGGTCAGACACTTTGGAGCGTCTGCCCTTAAACCAGTAGAAGGCCAGAGGAAGGCCAGGAGACGGGACCTCCATCAACTTGACAGGCATCCTGCCGCCAAAGAGCGAAAAGCAGAATCCACTTCTTATATCTTTACAAATGTCTGAGTGCTTTTGCCCTCTGTTAGCCCTCAAAACTTGTAACTTGTAAGCCGTCAAAACTTGGCATGAAATTCTTGCAGGTGCACACATAGACTCTCTGTCAAAGTAATTTCAAATAACATTATGATTCAGGGAAAAATTTTTTTTTTTTTACAGATTTATCATTTGATACTTTTCCATATGAGTAAAGTCATCTCTACTGAAATAATCCTGAAAAGACATCAGAATATCACACTGATAACATTTCAAACACTGTCAAAACACATTATTTGTCATTGTAGGAGAATGTATTGGTGTTTTAAGACTTGATTCACATTCATCTGAAATGACAAATTTATATATTACATGTGAAATATAGCTTGTTATTTACAGCTCACCAATTACATTACCAGTGCCTTTACTAAAATGCAAGGATTATTATTATTATTTACTAATATTAAGCATAAGATAGACCTGTGCCACAAATTGTAGTAGATGGTGGTTCATTTAATCCCTCTATTCCTCTCCGAGTGTATCAATGGCATCAGTCAGCTTAATTAATTTCACAGACTGGGACTCCCTACTGCACCTACTGATGACTTCACTTATGGTGCAGAACAAAATCAACCCCACTGCAGCTAACACAGCAATGAAAATGTGCCTGGATTCCACAAAAGGGGAAATCTCAATGAGATCTAAACTCATCTGTCAATTTACTTATTAATTTAATAAACACATCAAGGCACAGTTCAGTGAATACTTTAATCACTGTAATTAATGCATGGCTGCACTCCTCATTCTCCCCCTGCACCTTTTTTAGTATTCTGAGTGTGAGAGAAGAAATAAATTAAAATATATACTGCAGTCAACTAATTCTCATGCAAATAAAGCAGTAACAAAGCAAAGGGACTGTTCATCTTTGCCAGAGCTTCTCTGCAATTCCCCAATGTGCTTAAAGCTGTCCACAGTGCAATTAGGAAGGGAGAAGGAGAGAGAGAGAGAGAGAGAGAGAGAGAGAGAGAGAGAGAGAGAAACATAGAAAGACAAACAGAGAAATATATAGAGACAAATAGAGAGAAAAACAGAGAGACAGAGACAGAAATAGAGAAGGAAAACAGCATGAGAGATGAGAGAGCTGAGAAATACAGAGAAAATCAGAGAGAAACAAAGAAAAAGAAATACATAAAAGAAAGAAAGACCTGTCACTTATTCAGTGTCAGTTTTATTAATTTTTTCCCTGACTCTTGTTGTGCACTGCACCACTCCAACAAGAAAATGCAGAGTCGGTTGAGCCTATGCAGGTAATACGCAAGATGCAAAGGGCCTTGCAAAATACGCTTATCAGTGTTTCGGCGAAACGATAAAGTGTAATTATTCTTCTGGTTAAAAAAATAGGAAAAACATCGCGTTCACAAGATGAACCGCCCCTCAACAAAACAAAACAACACCCCATCCGTTAGGGCCCCAGGGTCATTAAGGTATAATATAACTCCTACACACGAGTTTTACTGCAGAAAGAAAAGATGAACAAGAACAGAAACAGCCACCTTTACCCTGCATCATGATTTATGGAGCTGTTGAAATTCTCTGATAACACCATTCAGGACCACTTTAATGATATCTGAGCCAGACATATACTGTTGTTGCTTCACCACCCTCACTCTGGATGGTGGGCACATCTATATATGTATAAGTACCTTTATAAGTATAATATAAGGAAAGTATTATACATTGTCTTACTCTAAACATGGCCTACTCTTCATTTTCATCTAAAACAGTTCAGTTATGAGTGGGAAAACCAACCACCAAAAAGGCTCTAGTAATTCACACAACATAGCTATCAAATATAAGCTTTGATCTCAAAAGAAATGGTAAGATCCTTTAACTCAAGTGTCAGTATTGGAGAAGAAAGGGAAAAGGCTCACCACTATAACATGTTAGCCACAGTGGATTACTTAAAAGCACCTTACCCACTTATTACTAGGAATTTTCAAAACTTAAGAGTCATTAATTTAAGCTGCCTCAGCTTTATAACACTGCTAACCACAGACAATAATGTTTTGTGCTTACCTCAGCTTGCCAGCACTGTTAATGACAGGAAAATTAGTTTGTAGTTCAAGCAAGTTTATTAGTGTTTAGTGCTGTATGCTGAAAAAAGTGTTTTCACACATGAACCGTTAGCCTATGTTTGTGAATGTAAACAGTTACTACTAGAGTAGTTACTAGTCTTAAATTTACCTTCAGACAGTTCACAATCTTAAAATTTACATTCATAACGATTTAACAAATTAATATGAATTTAAAATACTTTAAAATATCAACACGGTTAACAGTGAGTTGAAAGTTATATATATATTTTTGTATAGCTTGGCAAAACTATAAATGACAGATATATGAGTTTGTAGTTCACCATGAATTATATTTGGTTGTACACACAAAAACGTTTCTGTCGTCGAAGCTACTTACACCTGCAAAAGCCGTCTCCGCACTCCACCACAGTTGAATGACGTCCCTCTACCTCAGCTCCAGTGAAATCATGGGATAGGACAGTGTGCTGTGGTTGCATGGTTCATTTTTTTCCCTATGAAATGCATCCTTTTCGCATGCTGCTGAAATTCACCTGCTTAATATTTTGTCCTTGTCAAAACTATTTGTGAACAGAAGTTGTGTCTTTCTCTCTCTCTCTTTGTTTGTGTCTGTGTAATCTCTGCAGAATGATTGAATAGTTAGTAAATATTAATAGTTAGAGTAGTACTTTTTTGTATTTTTGCTTGGGATTCTCATCCTTATTTTGGATGCAGCCGTTCTCTAACATAAGTGTTGTCCTCTGAAAACCCATTTCCACAAGAAAGTCTTCAAAGACAATCTATTCTTTTCCTAAAGAAAATGAAATGCATCCGAGCTATTGATTCATTATCCTTAAGGAGGGTGAAAGACAGAGCAACATCCAGTCCATCACATTCACAGGCAGTTTAGCATTCTCAGTTCACCTGAAGTGCATGTCTTTGGACTATGGAAGGAAACCAGAGTACCCAGCAGAAACCCACGTGCAGGGAGAACATACAAACACCACAGAGAAAGGACCCTCAGTCACATAAGCTAGGGATCAAACCCAGGACCTTCTTTCTGTGAGGCAGCAGCGAGGCCACTGTGCCTCCCTGCAACTAAACTATTGTCAGTGGTTATCGACTGTGTGATGCAGATGCAGCAGATGGAGATTACACTGAAAAATGCATCTCTTTAAAATGTTTGCATCTCAGCACTGTGGGTATGAGCTTGAGGAACGTGGAGATACAGGACAGTGGGTTGTTTAAAGAGCTTGTTCAAAGTTGGAGACCATTCTAGCATGTAAACAAATAGAAATATAAGCTTATATTTGCACATTTAGTTCAAAGTAGAAAAAATACAGCTATTAACAATGAAAACAGCTCATGCAGCACCCTGATGGTTAGGCTATACAATAAGAGGTGGTCTTTTCACAATAAATACACACTTTTAAGTGGGACCCTCTCCAGTGATCGCAGCCACAGAGCTGAGTAAAGCACACCAATGAACTTATGCTAAGACGAGGAACCTAATTTCAGAAGTTTAATCACATTTCGATTCATGCCTAGCGAATTCAAAGTGCATGATGTGGTTCCTCTGCTCTGGAATCTAATTCAAAGAGGGGCTATAATCTAATGGCTTTCTTTTGTTCAGCACTGTAAATAAGGCAAAAAGAAAACAAACGAGCAAAATATACCCTATTATCAGCACTCTAATTATCATAATGACCTTATTTGCCTAAAAATTGTCCCTATTAGTCCAGCGAATCGCATTGGGGTCGGGTGCATAATGAATGGCCAATGTCCGCTTTTACACAGGGGACTCTGACATGCCTTTTATTACTTTTACACTAAATGGAAGAAATGATGGCACTCCTGTTTGGTGATTACTTACTGTATCCTTGATGTCGCAGTGAAAAGTGCAGCCTCTTTTAATATTTGATTGTTTTTTTTTTTCTTCTTCAATCCAATTTTATCCAATTCATCATTTTGTCTGCTAATTTACCAGGCTTGTGACACTTTTTGTGATCTAACTTTCTCTATAAGTGGTCTCTATAATGTGATAGTATCTTTTGATGTCTGTTTTTTAAGCAAATTGGACCCAAAAAAATCCCCTTTGCCTTTCTGTTTTGTCTCTCCCCCAACTTTTACACTAAAAGATTCAGAGTTCTTAATAAGAACAATAAGTGCAACATTAGTAGTGCTACTGTTTGTGCCTGAAGTGGTCATCTGTGTAGTGTTGGTTTTTAATGAGGCCTCTATTAATGTGCTTACATGGAATTTAATTATGTTTGTGCTCTTAAAAACATTTTAATCTATGCATGCTTGCCATTTGTATGATTAATTAAATTGTGCTTGGCCTGCAAGAAAATCTAGGATGATATAGTTGCTTATACAAACACATTGCAGTTAGAGGGGTTATGTTATGCATAGTAGCAACAATATCGATGGCAGTGGGCTCTCTGCAGGCACGGTGCAACAGACATGCCTTCTCTGCCACATGAAGCTTGTTAAAATAGTTGAGAAACAATTGGTACTGAATATTAAAAGAATAAACAAAGCATTTGTCCATAACCAAGCAACAATCGAGAGAGAGAGAGAGAGAGAGCACAAAACAATCTGATGGCTGATGGCTGTGTCTCCATTTGTTGCCCTGCTTGTTATTACGTTGGGAAAAACGACAATTATACAGATTTCAAAAAAGAAATCAGAAGGGAATATTCATTACGATTCATTATCTTCTCCACCAAATTGCATCAAGCTTATAAAATATTTCTTTCACTTGTTCAAAGGCTTGTTAGGGCTTAAATTCAATTACTGTTCACTGTAACACTCTGTCAGGTCTCTTTAGCAAATCATTAGTCAGGTTTATTCCTGGGCAGAGTGCAGCTGCTTGACAAGCTTAATTGTTATGAAGCAGCTAAAGGTCGGCTAATGAAGCAGGGATGTGGTGGGCCCTAGCCTGAACATTTCCAAAACTTTCACAAGATCAAAGTGGTGCAGGGCAGACCATTTGCTAAATTGTCAGCTCTAGATTAAACCCGTCTGAGACCTTGCTCTAAATCTGAGGCTTTCTGAGATGAGAGGAGGGGGGAAGGAAGAAGTAGCCCCCAACCCCTACGCGTTTCATCTGGCCTTGAAATAAAGCAGAGAAATATTAATTAAATATTGTCTTGGAGAGAGAGAGAAAAAGAGAAAGAGAGAGAGAGAGAGAGAGAGAGAGAGAGAGAGAGAGAGAGAGAGAGCACGAGAGAGAAAGAGGGAGAGACATTCATTCCCTACTGACATCCGACACAATGACTATGAAATATAGACCAGAGCTGTCAGAGAGACATATCAACAACAGGGTCAGACAAAGACATGGCTAAACATGGTCGAGTGAAAGTTGCTGTCCATATGTCCATATGTTTTGCTGAACAGTTAATCGTATTTCTTATTTTATGCTCTTTGCTTATTATAAACTATACAATTCAATTGCCGTGGCGCAATCACTGGAAGTCATGGTAGACCATTACAATCAAATTCATAACACAGGAGATTTTTTCATGATTTAAAACAATTCTGTGCAGACTAATATCCCAGCACGGTAGAAATATGTTGTGAGGGACTGGTAATAAGAGGACACACGCTCTACTTCTTTCTTTATTGCTCATGTCAAGCTATGTTACCAAAAGGGACTGTAGAACTGTGAATGGAATGTGTTGTAATGTAATGCTGAAGGGAGAAACACAACTCTGTATCAGGGAGCAAGTACACAAAAACACACTAATGCGCAAAAAATGGTACTGAGAGGTAAACCTCCACCAAACATAATGATACACACATTTAGAAAATAACTGAAAAGTGTAAAAACAAACATATGTGCCAAAGGAAAGCTTTAACTAGCCCAAACCACACCTATGGGAGGTACTAAAGTTAATGACTCGGGGGGGAGTTGGGGGTCCACTTTCTAATCCACTTCATAAAGGCTTCTGAATTCATTTCCAGTCAGTGATCACACCTTCAGCACCCCTCAGGCAGCATTAGCATTCAGAGCTAAACGTCTTTAAGCCGTCACAAGGTGAGCGGGCAAAAGCAGTTAGTTGTCACGGGAGGTGTACGAACATTAAGTATTACTGTAAACAGTACAGTGTTGTTTCTGTTATTTAACCCAAAAAACCTACTGTCACAACAGAAATGAAGATATAAAGATAAACAAAGCAAGGCCCACTCACTCCCCAGGCTAAAATTATTATAAGGCAGTGAGACTGAATCATACAGTTGCCTCACGCAGGACATTTAGGCTAAACTTACTTGCATGCGTGGGCTAACAGGAGTTGCTTCAAGACAAAAATACTGATTATTGAAGTTCTGTTTTTTTAGGTTGCAAAAGGCACTGTTAGGTTCAACTGTAGTTTCTTGATGCTTTTAGGATACACCAACTAGGGTGGAAGAGTAACTGCAATTTGCTACTACATTTAAGACTTGTTTTGGAATATTTGTACTTTAGTTGATGTCATGAAACATCATGACTCATATAAAAAGCCAATAAAGAAGTTTATAATGAGGTCAAGGATAGGCCTGTGCTCTATATTTAAGCATTTTTTAAACTAAATGTTATCCTATTACATTTACTTTACTTTATTACTTATTCCATGTAACATCCCACCCTGTATCACTCCTTACAGCCTGTAGCTTTTAAGTCATAGGGTGTGTCTGAAATCACGCACTTGCGTCAGTGTACTGATATTTAGTGCGTAGTGCGCACTGCCTTCTGTAGTGTGCACTGCTGTGGGTCAGTACTGTAGTTCTGATCCATACTCATAGTTCTGCTCTGGTCCTGCCCCTTGATTAGTGTTGTCACCTGTCTATTTGTAACCCTTTCCTAGCTGCCCCTATTTATCCTACGTATATATACTCCTGTTTTTGAGTTCATGCTTTGGACTGTGACATCTTGTTGTTCCTGTTTACAGTCAGACCCTTGTTACCTTTTGCTTGTTACTTATGTTTTCTAATATTAGTTCTTCCTGAAAATGCATGGCAAGTCCTCCATAGACCTAACGCAGTTACAGATGGACTGACTTAAAATGGACACAGCAAATAAAGGCCCATGTTCATGTCCTGTGTTGGGAGGATGCTGGTGACCTGACAGGAAATACACCTGCAAGCTGCTAGACTGGCGGCAGGTCTGCAAAGTTAGTTGAGATGAGTGCACTGGCCGGCTAGCAGACTTGGTAGGTGACACCCTGAAGGGAATGGAACCAGTCTCTTGCCAGGTGAACATCTTTTTGCTTTGGGTGTTGGTCAGAAGGCGACTGAGGGGAGCAAGGTGTCTGTTGAGGTTGAGGATATCGAGAGTTACAATGAGGCTTTGACTTTTGGGCCTGCAGGCCAGATTTCTGTGACTGTCAAACGTAAATGGTGAAGCAATAAGAGCCATGCCCTCAGCTCCTCCACATTGCCCAGCATTAGGGAGGACACTGTTGGGCTGGCTTTTGACCTTGTGATGCCTTTTTGTGCTCTGAAGGACACTGATTACTTGGTTTCCAAGCTCCCAACCCCTGGTCCATATTGTCTTGGAGAGAGAGAGAAAAAGAGAAAGAGAGAGAGAGAGAGAGAGAGAAAGAGAGAGCACGAGAGAG
>JBBPDB010000002.1:6539344-6549670 GCA_037974465.1 Brachypetersius altus | reverse complement strand
CGCCGTTAACTGACCCCCCCCCCCGGACTACGCAAGCTATGATATCACCTTGATATTTCAGTGACTTGTCCGGTTCACGCACAATATATATATATATATATATTGTCAGACTAGTGACCTACATCTCACTCAAAATACAAACCTTGGTGTCATGTGCCTATTAAACAGAGATGTAAGGGTTGCCCTAAGTCTAAACCCACTTTAACCCCAAGCTCGTGTCACCATGCCACTCAACAGCCCCAATAAACTTTACCTCCTCTGTGTCCATGCCAGACAGATAGAGAGCGGTCATTTCCTCCCTCTATCTTGCTCTCTATATAGTGCCAGTGTGGTCAAACCACTGGATTGTAGCCCACTCCTCCATGTGCTGCAGCATTATATACGCTGGACAAAGCAGCACTGAGGCTGCACTGTTCTGGAGAGGGATCTTGTTTTTCCACGTCCGTCTGATGTTTAGAATAAGATCAATAACCTGAGACTGATGTTTGCGGTGATTCATGGCTACAGCGAGCCTAATTTTTCTGGACACACAAATCTTAATTAATGAGTTGTTATGGGAGGAAAGAGAGCCCTGAATATCTGTTAAACACACACGCAGGTCAGGTTAATGAGTTCTCTTTATACACACTGTGTCCTTTATGGGCTCGGCTCAGGCCTGCGTGCCTCCTCTGGGTGTCGACAGTGCAGGCTCCTCACTGAGTTCTCCTGGAGGGCTACTGCGGCTCTCTGGGGACTGCCGAAGCCCTCAGCTTCATTCCTATAGAGCAGCCACAGGAAATGAGAGCTTGACCCCTACTTCAAGAGGAATAAAGGCCATCTGAGCACATTTGGTAGTGGGAGAGAAAGCATTTATCTTTCTCACAGCCGATGGGATTTTTCTAACACACTTTTTGAAGTATATGGATTCGCAGTGGATTTTAGGTTGATCTTAATCCATGCCAGAGAAACAGGGAATGTTCCCAGACCCAGACTTTTTTCAGTTCTGCAGCAAGTGCTTCATTGTCTGCAGCTTAATATAAATCATAAACCTTCAACAAAAAATAAGGAAAATGGCACTGAAAGGCTGTTGCCTTTCTCATTGTTCCCTTCATGTAGCGTGTGTAGTGCAGCACAGGGACCTTTATTCCCAGACCCACTTCATTACCATAAATCATGTTTCCGGATGAAATTTTGGTTCAAAGTCATTTCTTAAGGTTCCAAGACCCTACTCATAAGCAGGCTCTTGGAATTGAAGGAACAGTTGCTCTGCCCGGTTGTAATTAATCTGAAAAGATCACTCACTTAGGCAGCTGCATCAAACACTTCACTCCCTAAAATATCTCCTCCAGATTTTCTAACGCTTTCTAATCATAAATAATCACACAAAAAGACATGCAATTAGATTACTCTCCAATGTCCTGGCATTATGTTGAGGAAAAAAATTCCTCTGGTCTTTCTCTAACTAGTTAGGCTATAGCATAATTGCTCTCCAGTGACTTTGATACTAGTTTTAAGCAAGAGGTTTAACTTCTTGTTAGTGGACTTCTTTATAAGCCTGAGCACAGTTGGCCAATTTTAGATGGAAATCAGAGAGATTGAAATCTGAGAAATACTGTATGTGATGAATTTCCCAGACCCTTATTTTATTACCGCCTTCAAGAGTTGTACGCTACTGACTAATTTTGGTCATAATGATCTGTAATGTTTTTAGATAACGACATTTTTTGAGGCTTTGATGAAGATGAAGTATTACATTATTGATGTCATTTATTTCATGTTTTCAGAGGACACACTTTCTCCATCATTTATTCAGTTCTCTTGTAACTTCTGTGTGCCATAAGTGTTTCAATTTCTAGTGCATCTATCAGAATAAAACACCTTTATACTTTAGATTTTTTTTTTTGCTAGCCATTGTTTGCTAAGTCATTTTTGAGCTTGTTATTTTTTTATTTCTTGTTTTACCTGTGCTCCTGCTACAAAGCAGAGGAAACTAGCGCAGTTATATATGATATAATTGGTGTGTGGGGTTAAATGTACACTGAGTAGTTTAGAAGGGCTTTGATGTGCCTCAGCCCTATTTTAAAACCAAACTGTCTGTTCATAAAGAGATAATGGACACATACATTCACGAAAACAGCATGTCTTTTACATGTAACAAAGCACTTATGTGGAGAAAGAACAACGGTTCATTTTATCATTGGGACATTTAGAAGTCTTTGGTCTATGTTGTGTTCATACTTCTAACAAACTGCACCAGAGTTCATTTGGGAATCGTTTGTTTGGGCTAGACCAGAGTTCACATGGCAGCATTTTTACTTGATCTAACAGAGCAGTCGGACGCGGGGTTGTTTTAAGGAAGCTTGAACCATTTGGTGCATTTTGACCAAAGACAAGTTGTTTTGGAGCCTCATAAGTTGTTTCCCAAAAAAACAGAAAAAAATGTCTTTCTACAGTTGGGAGAGTGAACAGAGTGCAACAGTGGAGAACGCATTTGAAAAGGATAAATCTTTACAACGAAAGATTATCCAGTAGTGTCATAAAGAAACAAAGTGTTTAGTTGTGATTCAGTCATCTCCTGGATATGAGAAAAGTACCATCTTACATCTGTTTAGTTCTGTTAATTTGTGAAATGCCCTCCATTGATGACACACCTTTCTTCTGAGAATTTCAAGCTTTGTGAGATTCTTCAAGCTTGCAAGGACATTACTGCAGTTAAAGGCATGCCTACCCAAACTCACGTCTTTATTTCTTCTTCCGCCAACTGAGATTACCACGTAAGGAGTTTTTCCCCTAGTGAAAGAAATTGCATTGACCTCTTCTATCTATTGCTTCCATATGCAAGCAGTTATCTCTCTTGCAAATGGAAATGAGACCCAAAATTGCAACAAATGGGTCCATGCCACTGAATGCAGATGTTCCCCCTTTTTGCACAGAGTACACATGCCTGATCAAATTAACTTTAACCCCTCCGTCGACAGAACAGACATTTCTTGAAAAGCCTCCACTTGTCCCAATTTGTTTGGAGCTAGGCCTAGAAGCATAACTGTATCTCATGGCACAGTAAATAAGTTGTGATCGTATTAAACACTTGGTGAACAGTGCTCTCCCAGGGCCTCAGCAGGGGTTCCTCGCGTCCAGTGGCCCTCCAAGTTCACCCCCATTCACTGGTTGGGCCTGGGTGAAGACATGAGGCTTGAAGAAAACCACCTGTTGGTGCGGCAGAAGAAGGATGAAAGTGGTCAGCTGGGTGGAAAGAGGCCAGGGGGATCCCAACAGGTGCTTCCTCTACTCAGAGCTGGGAACACAGAGCTGTAATATATGGAAATAGTTGCAGGAACTCTCTCACGTTAGTGAGATGCCCGGAGTATAATGAGGACGTGTTATAAAACAGCCCTGAAGATAATTGACCAAATTGGTTAAATGTTGCTCAGAGCCCCGTGTGTTAATGGCCTCCATTCAGACCAGACTCGGGTCACTGCAGACGCTCGCTAACAGAGGAGACAAAATGGCTCTTAGATGGTGGATGTCTCTACCCCGCAGTTTACCTCACAGGGCCTCTTTAACAAAGTTGCTCAATTTATTTTACACTACTCGAAAGCAGTAAATCAGATTAGGCCAACATACATTCTTGTAAGCGCTTAGTAAATTGTGGACTAATCCTTGTTAAGTTATTGTTGCATCGCCTCGCCTGTATCCAAGTGAGTCTTTATAGTATTACAATCAGATCCTCTCCCGCTAAAGCCATAATTCATCCCCATGAGCTGCTACACAGGAAATATCTGCTCTTTTTCCAGCTCAGGTCCTTCCCACTCTCCCACCAGAGTTGCAGTACACAGCTTCTAACCCTATAATTTATAAAACTGTCAGCCTAATACACACAACTGTTATATATACATGTAGAAAACATGTAGAATTGGAACATACAGGTGCTAACTTATTTCACTTTGGGTTTTCCTGCCTGTGGTAATGAAGAGCAGGTGAGGACCGTAGCTTTAATCAGGCCTGGAGTGGGCAAGGTGGAGATTTGCAGCTTGCTGAAAGGCACGCCGTCCACATGGGGTTCATTAGGGGGTTAGAATGAAATCAGTCAGGAACAATTGTTTTCCCACTCCCCTTGCTCAAGTGGAATAACTTACACACAGAGTGAAAGATGCCTGACTTTAAAGTCATCAGACCCCTACTAGTAATGAGACCTTTCTTTGAGGACACTCCTCTGTCCTTTATGAGGCTCTCATGTTCGTTTTTGGTCCTCTGTCTAACAGCTGAGGTACAGGCTGCAGGGACCCCTTTTAGCGCCATTATTTTCAGTCATCTGACTGCATTAAGACAAGAAACCAGACATGAATTGTATCCCTTTTTTAAGTAAACAACTGATATCACAAGTAACATTTGCCAGGTTTTGCCACAAAAAAACATGTATATGTAAAATGAAAATCAAATTCCAAATGAGATTGTCTACTTATCTACTGAAAATACTTAACAATAATGTTTTGCTATAATTATTATCATTATTCTTTTTTTAAATCATAAAACGTATTGTTATATTCTTTACTGAAAACACACATTTCGTTATTACATTTTATTATTATAAAACACTTTCCTGCCCATTTTTACTATACATAGTTTTAATGCAGTAACAAGCAATAGATTAGAACATTCTAATGTAAAATTCTTGACATTGTGATTACAAATGAGCATGAAAGTTGTAGATGTAGTTTATCACAAAATCTGAAAAATTGATGGCAGGACCAAAATTGTCACTTCTCTTAAGCCAGTGGTCACCTGCTCCTGCTTCCTAAAGAGTTAACATCTGATCCAGATGATCAGTTCTTATGAATTAGCTGGATCAGGTGTGTTAGAGTTGAGCTGGAGGGATTAGAGACCTCTGCTTTAAGGCTAAATCAGTATGAAAGCTTCAGATTCAGAAACTACAGCTTTTTTTGTATAATAAATCCATTTTTGGTGTGCCTGAAGGGAGGAAAGAATATCAGAGAGCCATAAAAATCTGCCCATAATTTATGTTGCACTAGGGAGGAATAAAAGCTCATTCTCACAAATTACCACAACTGTCTCAGACAAATGAGAAAATAAGTAAAGTTTGCTCCAGACAAATATGTACTGTATGACTAATACAGGGATACAGCATGAAATGGAACTCCTTCCTTCAAATGGGATGATCTTGAGGACTTTTGACTGGTTGGCAATCACTTGAAGCTAAGCAGGTTAAAAACATCAGCATAAATTCACATTTGATGGATAGATAAATCCAACCCGATATGAGATGTAATATATCATAGCCTTGCCATTCAGCAATTCGCTGCTGTTTGCGGAGGTTGATGGTGTTTGGTAAACATATGGGATCCTGTTCCTTCTGGCAAACGAACCCCCTTGCCCATAGTGCCTTAATGCTATTTGACTTCTTCATATTTTTGTCCTGTCTGAATCTATGGTTCTTATAAATGTATGTGCACGCAACAGAGGTGTAATTACTTTTGTTTATCTGTCTGTGGAAGCCATGAAAATATGCCTTCACTGCTGGAATAACCTTTAGCACAAACAGAAAAATATGAATAAGACACACTTGGCACTTTTCCACCACAACGTTGTCGGTTCTCAGGATCATTTTTGTTAGCCAGGCATTGGTTTTAATCCAAATGAACCACAACATTTGCAATTAACAAGTAGTTGTTTGATGCATATGCTGTCTCTTTTGCTATTTAGGTTCCATTTTTGCTGCTTTCATTCATGTTTTATTAAAATGTCTAATTTCTCGTGGTCGCCTCTTCCGTACACACTGATATCAGTGCTTCAAACTTTTATTCAAACAACTTTGTGAAGTCAGTCTTTTTTTGCTGGAAATTTGGTGGGACTGGTTCTAGATTAGATACAGGCACCATATCATTGGAAAAGGGGGACCAGAGCCAGGATCCACATGATGATTCAACTATCATGTCATGGTCAGGCAAATGCATTGTGTTTTAGAATTGTTTTTAGGTGAGAGAAGAGAAATTTTAAACACCTCCCCCCACCCCGCCCCTTGCATGACTATTGCCAGTCTTCCCAAATCTCACGGATGCATACCAAGCAGTCCCTGGGCATTCCTGTTTGCTTCCAGCACAACCTGTGTCTTGTTATCCCTGTGCATGGTTTGCATTCACCAAAGCAGAATTTAAAACTGTTTGTGTCGAACTTTGTGATTGGATGCTCGCAACTTTCACAAAACTTTCAGCTCACCTCAGAACTGAACTTGAGCGAGGAGGGGGGAAAAGTACATAATTCCAAGGTAATAAAGCCCACGAAGACATATTAAATTTAATCTAGTCGGCCGTAGCACAGAGTGAACTTTGGAAGGTCATCGGCAAGTAAATGGAAGGCATCGTTTCGCATAACACTCCCCACCTGATCTGTGACAACACCACTTAGCATGTCATGCTGCTGACAAGTGGGCATCAGCTCCTATTACCGCTGCCCACGTCACAGGTGTCAGGCAGCTTTTCAAACCACCAGGCTTGCCAGGCCAAATGAAAGCCAGTGACAGACACGGTTACTGTCATAGGACAGACCGGGGCTCTGTATGACCCGTACCCATTAGAACTAAGAAAACAGTGCGAGGAGGCAAGCTGTGGGAGAAAAAGATACAATAATAAAGTTTCATTTGGGTAGTCTCTCAAAGAGCCCAGGGACAATTAAGCCCCCCATTTTCTCTGCCCCTAAAGGCCCGGGCTCAGGCAGTTAAGTCGTTTCAGAGACATCCTGCACCTGTAAAATTGCTGCACTCCTCTGAATTACGGAGAGGGTGGTGTGGGAGTGCAAAAATAATCTTGTCTTTAACCCCTGACCTTGGCTCAGTTTCAAAGTGTAAAACTGGTGGCAGTGGAAGATGCAGCTGTACTTATGAAGGAGATGAAGTAAGACTGAGGGGGAAAATCAATTGTCATGTGGATCTCTTTGAGCTGAGAGTACAGTGGGTAGTGGGCAAATAAACCAATTTTACCCATTTTATTGTCTTTGACTGTTCAACACTGTCCATTACTGTGGACTGGATACTGTGCCTCATCCTATACTGATCATCTGAGATATATACAGTAAACGCCTGACATTCACAGGGGTGTATTCCAAGAGCACCTGCGAATAGTAGAAAAACGAAATTTGGTTTAAATTTTGGTTTAACAAATGCCTAAAAATACCAATTTTTATAGTGTAAACCCTAAATATGCCAGCAAATATGCTCCCAAAACATTTGACTTTCATTTAAACTCTTAATACAGCTTAATACATATATGGTACTGCTGTCTCTGGCAGTGCTAGAATGTAAATACCAGTGTTACCCCTGTATAGACAGTACTGTCATTCATACACACGTATTTTTTTTGGTATGCGCTGTTGTTTTCCTCTGTATAAGCAGCGTAAATGCAGTAATACATTCATTTAATTTACAGTAATAAAAATACAGGGCTTTAAGAAGAACAAAATTACAAACACGAAAACACTCAGTGAAACACGACGCTCCATGCAGGAAACTGTTCTGATGAGGGAATTCTGGACTGCAGCTGCCAGAGATGCGTCACAGATGCACGGATTGGCTACATTGAAACCTCTCGAGTACAGCGGTTTTTCACCATCCAAAGACATGCTTTCTTTATGTTCTCTTGACAGTACAACAATATTTATACAGTTAAAGTTTATGTGGAAATGTACTAATTTACATTAGTATTTTTTACAAAATTAGTAATTGATATTTTTCTTAAAAATGTAGCACAAAAATGCATGACGAATTATATATTAACATAAGAAAAACAAAAAATGCAGAAGATATCTGCAGTTTCCACAAATATGCATGGGTTTTCCTCAAACGCGGGGATTTCCTGTGTGTGTGTGTTTGTATATATATATAATATTAAAACCACTGACAGGTGACTTGATTACATTAATTACCTCATTATAGGACTGAGTCAAAGCATCCCTAAAACAGCAGGTTTTGTGGAGTGTTCCTGGTATGCAGTAGTTGATTTCTACCAAAAGTGGTCCAAACAATGGCAATCGCTGAAGTGGCGACAGGGTCACGGATGCCCGAGGCTCATTGATTTGCGTGGGGAGTGATGGCTAGTTTGTCTGCTCTGCTGGCTATGAAAGAAAAGACTATGAAAGAAAAGAGTGTAGCTGAAGGCCGGTCAGTGTGCCTATGTTGACCCCTGCCCACCTCTGAAAGCGCCTACAATGGACATGTTAGTTGACTTGTTGAACTGGCCTCTAAATTCCCCAGAGCTTAGTCTGATCCTGCATCTGCAGGATCTGCAGGACAAATTGGTCCAATATAAATCTGAGCATGCCTGCATACTGCCAGTAGGTGCAGCTGTAGTTCAACGCAGGAGCAGTGAGAAAAAGGGCCTCAGCCACCTACTCATGACTTTACTAAAGCCCCTTGGAGGTGGATTGAACAGCATTTTTTACCTGATTATAAAGGGTTTCCCTCACAAGCCTGAAAATAGACTCATTCGAACATAATCAAAGCCACTGGCATGTGGCACAGACCTGCCAGTGGTGTTTGATTAGCTTACCATTGTGAACCCTCACATCTGAATGTGGGATTTGTTTATTTGTTTTGGACTTGTTATGTCTCTGTATCCAAGGTAAAGTTAACATGTGTCGAATTGAAGTTGGGCTGAAACCTAAGTATGTGCTAATTATTTTAGTGTCTGCAAGGATTCTGTTCTAGTGCATAACATCTACCTTCACTCACAACAGGCTGTGTGATGGTGTCCAGTTAAGACTCCTAAGTGCAATAATAATTCAGAGCTATCTGCAGTGTAATGTTGCCGGTACCATGGCATGTGCATCTTGGCATTATGCTTGAGTGAAGGCTATTAAAGAGAAAATATATTGCAAATATTGCTTTGGCTAATAGAAAGCATTACAATTATATAAGTGTGTTTCATTTGTTCGTATAGTCCGCACAGTGTGAGCTTCAGGTAAAAAACAAGGCTAATGAATACCAAAAATTGCCCTTGATCAACATGCTGCTTTAAACAAATCAACAAGTACATGTTAATGTTGCCATGAAGCTAGTAGTCACCCGTTAAGACGATATGTTTATTAGATAAAGCTAATCACTTACTATTGGCTTGGAAATGTGGTGATGTAATTCACCTTAGTTTGCCTTAGTAGTTTGCTTTCTCTGCTGTGTGTCAGGTGGAATGTTTGTGACCTGTGCCCCTGCTCAGTGGGCCAGAGAGAGGAAGTCGTGTGGAGGCCCAGAGGGCGTTTGCTGCTGCTCTGAGTCCCTGCATTTCCTGTGGGCTGCCGTCGCTCTGGAATGGGCTTGAGCTGCTGCAGCCAGGCCCAGCTGCCTGGAGGGAGCAGGAGTGGGCCTAACTTCACACATGATTAATACCCCCATCACTTTCTAAATGCCTGCCTGCCTGCCCAGACCAGACCAGTGTTTGCCTTTCAAAAACATTGCTCCGTTTATAAGGGGGAAGCTTTTTCTCCTGCAAGAAAGAAACATTATTTAATTTGATAATTAGGGGAAAGGAAAGGATTGGCCTCATTAGTGTTAATTGCCATGGCCTGACAAAGTGAACTTCTTGATCTTCTTAATTTTATTTTATTTAAATTGTCAAATTTCTAATAGTCTTCAGGCTAAAACTGATGAAGTCAGGGTTCTCTTCTGGAAGGTTTCCATAGGCAACACATTTTCCTTATTGTTTAAGCAATTTCCTTCCAGCATTTGTGTGTATGTGTGTGTGTAAACGTATATATATATATATATATATATATATATATATATATTAGAGGTGGGCATAGATGATTTTTTTTTACGCTGTTAACACCGCTTGTAATCTTGGCGAGAGACCGAGACAGGTTTAAAACATGCGTGAACCGGCCTGAAATATCAAGGTGAAATTCATCATAGCTTGCGTAGTATAGACCCAGTTTCCTCTGTCCGGCATATTTTTTTTATCGCGCGATAATAATCTCGCACCGTTAATGGCCCAGCACTGATATATATATATATGTGTGTGTGTGTGTGTGTGTGTGTATTTTTCATGGTTGTCTTAGCTTATAAACGTTTTCATAATGCATACAGTGTCAGTGCTAGGAAACCACACTTCTCAGTACTCTACACTCAGATATGTGCACTGGTGTACGGCAGTGATGTAAACAGGGTTCGAAATTAACACCCGCCAATCCGCCAAATGCGGGTTAAAAACCATTTTGGCGGGTTTTGATAAAAACTTACCAGCCAATTTGGCCGGTGATGCATGAGCGCGTGTTATATGTGTTCTGTGTCTTTAAAAATGCCTGTTCCTTTTTCATTGGTTGAGAGAGGCTAAGACCCTCCCCCTG
>JBBPDB010000002.1:6513703-6527751 GCA_037974465.1 Brachypetersius altus | reverse complement strand
TCTCTCTCTCTCTCTCTCTCTCTCTCTCTCTCTCTATCTATCTATCTATCTATCTATCTATCTATCTATCTATCTATGTATCTATCTATCTCTCTCTCTCTTTCTCTCTCTCTTAAATATCCTTTCAACAATAAAGGTACCATTGTGAAACAGTGTGTAAAGACACATACTAATAGGCAATAGGAACTGTTTTGCTGTGCATGTAAATGAACATGCTATACACTCTCCCCAGTAATGTATCAAGAACATCTTTCCCAGCACTTTCCCACACAGTCTTCTTTTTTGGAATGCACTATGTGGTGCCCATTTTTTCATGTGGTTTTCTAAGAATCCTAAAACCTTGAGTGCCAGCTGATGGGCTAAACTCTGCTCTGCTAAGCAGTTTTTTCCTGGGTTCAGTCTGTGCACCCCTCACTCTGGTACCACCTAGAGGCTGTCCATCTCTTCCTTTTTTGTTTAAATCTGCAAACACACTGATGTGGTTTTGCGGCATGTCATTTGGTGAAGCACCTGCCAAACGTGTGAATGATTGATTGATGTGGCTTGGAGTGAGTAGTAAAAGGTAAACAGTTGTGTTTATTTATTTATTTATTTATTTATTTATTTATTTTGGTAGAGTCTCGTCCTGGTGCAGGCTTGTTGCGCGCTATCAGAGCATTTCAGTAATTGCTGTCAGTCAGAAGCATAAAGGCAGCAGTTTGTGGCGGCTCAGTCGGAGTGTTTTTGTGGCTCCTCTCGCATGTGGCTTTCCCCCTGCCTCCTGAGACACCTCTCAGCCTCTCTCCCCTTGTTTACCTCTCATTGTCAACAGTAAACACATTCAGGGGAAGAATTAAAAGGCAAAGGGGCCTATCAGACACCGCACAACAGGCACTATAATTGAGAAGATTATCTGCTGAATGCCAGCAGTGATTTGAGTTCAAGCTCGACATCTAGAAGAAATGTTTTCTCCAAAAAAGGGGCAGAACAGGATGCATATACAAAACATAAAAGAAGGAGAAAAGAAGAATAAAGGCACATTGTGACATTTTTTTTGTCTTTTGCTGTGGCACCTGCTTGGCACCTTTGGTGAAAAAAATGACAGCCGCATCTCTCCTGTTATCATCTTGATCAGCGTGTAGCTGCAAGTCACCATGGCGCAATCTGCACTAAGGATGGGTGATTTGGAAAAATATGGGATCATGATACATGAAGACATTTTGATGTTGTTATATACAGTGGCTGTATGAGTGGTTTCATACAAAGCAGTGGTTAAAAAATAAACTATAAATTAAGATAACGTCATACTGGGCTGACATCCAATTACATGCTAACTACACGCAAGTGGTTGCGTAGACTAGGAAATTAGTTGACTTTTTGAAGTACAACAGCAGGAAAAACAGTAGTGTACAGGCAAGAGAAGCAGGATAGGTTTTGAGAACCACCATCTCTGATAGGAAAGTGCCATTTGACTGATATATAAATCTGTCAAACATTAGGAATATCTCATTTACTTGGTACCAACAACTTAAAAAAAAAATCAGGAATAACCTTTACAAATGAGATACAATGAATGTTTTGTGGTTCAGTGCCTATACCTATCTCTTTGAAAAGGTCACTGGTGCACAGAGAGGACAGTTCTACTTTCTACTAGCATTTAGCCTTATAAACATCGTCTCTGAGTGACTCTCAGTGAATCGGCATATGGAAACCTCAACAGCCAGAAGTTGTTCAAATTCTTTTTAAGAGGAGATATTTTGAAAGCAGTTATTAAAAAATTATTTTGTTGTGAAAAAAATTGTATCAAACATTGCAAGCCCCTCTTAGCATGCTACAAACTAAGTATATTTCAGGAGTTCAGGAGTAAGTAAGGATAGCTCAGGAGTAAAAATTAAAAGCATCCCCCCGTACTATATTCTTAGACTTGTCATCTTTTGTAGGCTCTGTTGTGGCTACATCACTGATCCAAAAAAGAACTAGCTGAAGCTTCTCCCAAAGGCTTCTTTCGCTTAATTCCTAGATTGTGTTCATTTCAGACCAGCATGTTTGACCTAATTGCCTATTTGAGCTCTTCACCTCCATACGCAATTGTACACATGTGTGCACTGTCTGTGTGTGTGGCGGGGGGTCATTCGGGTTAAGAGCGACTGAATGAATGAAGGCACCTCTCAAGATGGCTTACCTGCTGTCTGACGAGTTTAATCTCCCTCTTATTGGCAAACATTGGGATTCATTCAAAAAGTGGTGTCCACTGGGGCCAAATCCCTTCTCAAGACTTAAAGCTCCAGGAAATTGCTCGTATTAGGGAGATATATTGGTGTGAAAAGATCTCTTAATGCTGAATTGAACTGCTTAATGTCTTTGAGCTCTGGTGCATAAACTTTCTAGGTTTTTTTTTGGATTGTTGGAAATCAGAAAAGACGTAAATTTAAAAATACGCTTTGGCATTGATTAATTTTGAAACAGAAGGTGCTCTAACACAGTAGACTGTAATAAATGTTCAGTTATTCAGTGGAACCGTGCTATACATATTCTTAACACATGCTCATAAAAATATGAATTTTACAGTCCAAGAGTGATAATCTTATGTGATCGTATGCAAAAGTTTGAAAACTTCTTGGATGTTTTGTTGATTCTCTATGTGTACACGTCCTCTACAGGAAATAATGTAGTTGTGTGTGGCTTGGATGTGGGTCTTGTAACAGGCCTGTTGACCCTGAGCACTTTATTTAAGCTTTTAATATTTCTGCTTCTTTTATGTAGTTCTGGACACTGATAAAACATTGTTCATCGTGAACCCTGCACTGCCTTTCTTCTGCCTAAGAGTATTTACACTTTAATTAACATTTAATTGGAAATAACCTGAACGCCACAACAGGATAGCTAATTACGCTCCAACGATCCAGAATCATTTAATGATATTTGCCTTTTCTAAGTAAACACAGCCTTTTCACACAATATGAAACAGGAATAAAGAAGCATGTGTTTTGCATCTGCTCTTACAGCGCAACAAAACAGATTTTCCTCTGGTTTGGCATGTGTAGAGCTGATATAAAATGTTAGACATTTCCTCACGTTTAAATTAAAATGACATACCAAGTGCAGCCGGTCCACACAGGCAGAGTAATCCGTTTTATTGAGTGGAAATAAAAACATGGCATTATTACGGTTTAATTAACACATTAAAATTAGTTTTACATTGTAAAATTGTTTTTCAGAGCCATAGGGGATCAAGCTGTTTCTCTTTAGAAGTAGGCATATTATTTTGGGGTGTACTTTATAAACCGATGACCTTACATGGCACTTCTCTGATTTACAAGCTGAGGCCTGTGGAAAAGACGGAGAACACGTGACCATGCTGGTTTCCTTGCGTTGTGAAGTATTTTAATTGCTAAGTGCTGACCCTTACTTACATTAATGAGGAGCTGGAGAAATTTTGACCTTGTGGTGTGCGTGAATCAATACGAAGTTGATAAAGCCAAGTTCATTGCTGCCTAACGTAAAACAAACCTGATTTGTTTACTTACCTAGGCCCGGGTATGTCAGGCCCATTATGAAATGATTTATAGACCACCACCCAATGAAATTGTATAAAGAAGATTAGGTTCAGGGAACGATCAGCACTAATATGACAAGCTGATGCTGCATGACAGGTAACCAAGCAAACAAGTTCCTGAAATTCAGATTGAATTAGAATCCTAATAATCCTACGGGGAGTCACAGATTAAATCAGAGGAAGGGGGAGGTGGGGCATGAACTCCACGCCCCAAAACAAGCACACACACAAGCGTGCTTTGAAAAAAGGTGATAGGTGTGTGTATGTGTGTGTGTGTGTGTGTGTGTGTGTGTGTGTGTGTGTGTGTGCTTGTGCACATATGTATGTATGTGAACCATACACATTTTCCTTAAGAGCAAGACAAGGCAGTAATATTCTATAGAATCTAGATAAGAATCATATAAAGGTTTTGTTTTATTCAGTGTCCTTCAGGAAAAATGATATTTTAAATGTGCTATAAAATGCATGCTGTGAATAGTATCCCATGTGGATGTGATGCTAAAATTGGAAATTGTAATGGAGGAAAAACATCAGTATTGTGCTCAGTAATTCTGTACCAAAGGCATTTATTGACCCATTTCTCATAAAAGCAGTGGCCCATATCAAAATGATAAAGGACTTCAGTGATAAAGTCAATATTGTCTTACAGGAAAGCGAGTTTCAGCTGCGTGGAGAGCATAATTACACTTGTTAAAGAAAGAAAATTGTTAAACCCTTAGCTTCAGTAATATCCTTTATGATTGTTTACACATTTTCTTATTCACTGATTTGTTTTTTCTTTCTCTGTTTCATGGAGATTTGCTCTTTATTTGAAAATAATGAATATAAATGAGGGTTCCCACTCTTCCCGGACACATTAAGGAAATTGTATACAAATTAGAATATGAATGTCTAAGTAAGGTGCATTGTCTGGACATTTGAATATGCATGATGAACATTGCATTATGGCAGCAACAAACTCCAGGTTCTGCAACTGGGAGCAAAACATGTTATGCGTTTTTAATATGCAAGCCCCACCCCTACCCCCACCAAAACAAAAGCACAATAAAAAACTTCCTGTACTATCATTTTTATCCAAGTTTGACCATAACATTAATATGTTCCAAGCACACCCTTTTGTTGACTACATAACTAGGTTATTTGCACAATTGTATAATTATGAAATCAGGCTTCATCAGAAGCTATATTTTTAAGTAGCACAGAATTGGGGGTAATTCAGGTTTGGGTAGATTTGTTATTTGATTGGTGCATATACCTAGTGCATGTCATGAAATAAAAGTTGTGCATAATTTGAAATCACCTGCTACCATGCATTTAAAATGATATTACATTGAAAGTTAAGAGCATTTTTTTCATCCCCCTGTAAAGCCGCTTATTTGGAGATTGTGTTCCCACATGCAATGATAATTAGCCATTTTAATTAAAGACAAAATTGCATAATCTTTTAGTCTTTCAAATTTCAAGCCTATTTTTAGCCCTGTCCTTGTTTTAAGGCGAAAGAATGCTTGTCCGCATAAACATGAGACATGAAAATGTGTCAAAGCGGCTGTGTTCTTGCTTCAGTCTCTGGGATGTGCGTGTGCTCTGGACCGGGGTATTTTGAGTGATGAGGACCTGCTTTAGTGAGACTGAAAGGAAGAGAAAGTTTTAGATCAGCTCCTAATTAGGGCCTCTAGCTCCAGCCCCTGTGCCTCTAATGAGAGGTTTGTAGTGAAGCAGGAGCCCGGCGAGAGCGTCCGTGTTTCACTGGGAAAGAATTACAGGATGGGGTGATCCCCGACACGCGCGCCATCCACACCTGCAAATCCCCCACTAATTCAGCCCCTCCGCCTTTGATGTGCTATTCTTTTCATGTCTCCCAACTCATGACATCAAGAAGAGAGATCCAGTCAAAACAAGGCGGGGGGGATCGTCTCTATTACTCATTTTAATCATGCTAATTAAGGGATAATGGGCTCAGTAATGAGCAGTGGGGTGCATCATATTCATATGATTAACTGTAGATTATCTGAGCGCGGTCGGGGAGATGGGCCGTGGCGACATGGCAGCAGTCAGGCGGCGCATGTTTCCCTGCACACGAAGAGGCCGTCCACAGCTGACATCAATGTGTTTCAGATAGCCGCATGTGTACGCGGAGACGTACTTATCTTCAGGAGAGAAATCGCTTTCACAGAGCTGCTCATCATGGGAATGAGACGCAGTGCGATGCAGTGGGAGTCCAGTGCTCAGATGTGACTGGGAAGTCGATTATGCCTGCAGGGAGCCCGAGTGAGTTACAGTTTCCCCCCTCTGCAGGAAATTAGCCCCTTATCAATTATCAATTACACTGCCACATGATTTATATCTATTAAGCAGGTGGTATTTTCTTCCTTTTCATCCATTATCTTCGTTTATGACCACTCGCGCACTTTCATCCACCAGCGGCTCTATCTGCCAGCACATGTGGATAACATTGACTCTCCTACTGCTTGTTTAATTGTCATTCGTTCCAGCTCTGCAGCTTTTATTCTCACTTTGACCACCCCTCCTTCCTCACTACCCCACTTTAAGGGATTAAGTATCCGAGCACTGGAGAGAGGGATCTGTCGTGATGATCATAACACACACTCTGAAAGAGGAGGTCCTCTCAGCAGGTTTAAGATAACATTTGTTGTAGAAAGGGTCCAGAATGGCATCTAGGAACAGTAAAAATAGATCTGTATGTAGACTTAAGGGGGATAATAATGACGATGTGATGAACCTGATTGATTCTGTAATGGACTAATAATGCATAATTGGAAGTCCTAATTAAGGGCACACACATTTGTATGCATGAATCCATCATAACGCCCAGCAATGTGGCAGTCGTGCATAAATAAAAAAAATAAACAAACAAATTATTAAATAAAGTGTCTACTGATTCATGCAACAATATAAGTCAAGCTGATGAGGCATTTCAGCAGAATTCATTCTTTATAGTCTTTATGAGCACATATGTGTTGCAGAGCTCATGCCTCTCCTGAGAGGTCCACATTCAGTTGAGATGTCCACATTCAGCCACTAGTGGGCCAGAAAACACCCCATGGACAAAATTCATCTTCGGCCTCAGCCAACGTCTTAGTGTCAGACCCTCCATGAATTTACAGTTCGCCCAAATTCAGCCAACTATCACCAGTGTTTCCAGAGGCCTCACAATTTTCTTCCAGTCATACATTATTTCCCTTTCAAATATTTCAATCACACGAGTGTTTCCACAATTATTGCAAGTGTACATCTTTTGTGCTGCGTGTTATGTAATAGGGCAGATAAATGATTGACACCTAGCATGTAAAAGAATGGATGAGAGCAATAAATGGATACTTTTTGATTACCGTAATTCAACAACATAAAACAGAGCTAATTATTTAAAATATCACGCAGGAACTTTATTTCTTTCCCTAATCCTTTTGGATTTCTTGGCTTTAGAATTATGCATGCGAGTAGTTTCATGACATAATTTCGGTAAAAGAGATGAAAATGTGCCTTTGAGAGTTTAAAACACTGCTAGAATATTTCTGCGTGTTCTCATTTCTCAGAGGTATGATTACCTCTGAGTGTCTTTTATTAAAGGAGAAGGATGAATGCTCTTTGAATGTTCAGAATAATATGCTTGAAAATATTGATTAGGGAAGCTACCTGGAAAGTGGGGGTGGGGGGTGTTTGGGGGAGAAGTGTGTGTGTGGCGTGGAGTTATAGCAGCCATGGTGCCCACCGGCGGAGAGTAAGCGGAGGCCAGCGCAGAGGTATTAATTAGCAGGCTGCCCACGGACTCTGCTGCCTGCCACAGCAGCACACCTGACAGTCTGCAAACTTCTCCGTCTCTCAGTCATTTCCTTCCCATCTTGCCTCATTACTTATTGATTTACAAATCAATAACACCTTTCAGAGCGCCAGGTTACTTGAAATCAGTGAGGGAGCGGGAGAAACACGCAGACGGTGTAGGTTAAAAATGGGCAAAGACCTTTTAGTTACTGTTTAACTGCTGCCGGGGAACAGGATTCATTTCACAGTCAAGAGATGACACTGGGACAAATGCTGCCATTTTCCGAGCACATGGCAATTGATTCCTTTGCCCACTACACCACCGTTTCGTTAAAATATATCTAAACCACAAGGAAGCCACGTTTGTCTGACTATGCGATTGCTAATGGTCAGTTCAGAGGCAGCCATTCTTTGCTAAACCCACAGGGACCTGTTGAGATTCTCATTAGGCTGGTGCTCATTGTCACCAGGAAGGGGGGGAGTCGGGAGTGTGGCGGGGGGGTATAGGATTTGCCTGTGATGGCGAAGAGCAGAACAAAAAGCTCCAGCCCAGGTCCCAATCAGCAGCTCATGAAGGAGCCAGCGCAGGTCTTAATCAGTCAGTCCTTAATAGAGCCGCTCTTTAAAAGTATTATTAACCTCATCTGTCTAGATTAAGAACTAATAGCCCCCTTTCTGTGTATTGTCTTTGTAGCAGCTGGTAATGTACATATATATTAATCCACTCTCGCCGGCGAGATTGTGTTGCGTTTCCGAACAACGATGCCCTTCACAAGCGAGGCAGACACAGGTTAGGAAGCCACTAATTAAATGTCAGACTTGACAGATTAAAATTATGAAATTTAAAATCGGCAAGTAGCTCTTTGTCATTGTCAAATTAGGAGGCCGCTGTGATGAGGAGCTGGCGATGGAACACTTTAATGGATTGAAAGCGAATGTGCTTTAGCAGCCCTGGCTATTGTGAATAAAGATTTCCCAGCTCCAAAGGTATTGCGCTGCATGTTCAATTCCTTGCTCAGCTAGGCGGTGACACAGGTGCCATTTGTATGCTGCCAAGCCGTAGCAGGCTGTACAATTTAGCACTTTTATTTATGCGCACAAAGGCTCACACAGGGCCCGCTACAGAAAGAAATCTTTCAATTTACTTTATTCTGTGTGATTAAAATCTTCCAGAAAGTATTTCGGCCTATTTTGCAACAGCCCAGCTAAATTTATCACATGGCTGTTACGGTCTGTTAGATTTATTTAATTAAGTTTTTGACATTCACTATGTGGTTTAGAAAAGTATACACTTGTATAGCAATACATGCAAATAAAACATTTAGATCAATGTTTTTTAAGGTATTAACATCTTGGTTAAAATAATACAAAGCCATTTGGATACGTTTTGTGTGAAATCCAAAATGACCAGTGAAAGTATTATTTTGTCTTGTTTAGAACAGTTGAATTCAATAGATTTTTCATACAGTTCTTGGTATGTTCCTGGAGCATTTTAGATCAAGCCAATCTGAATGGTGTTCTTTACATCTGGCTACATCTGACTTTATACATATCTTACATTTAATTGCGCAGAATCCAGTGATATTTCCCTATTATTCAGTAACCAGTACATCTTTAATTTAAAGAAATACTGATGAGCCAAACTAGGCAATCGATGATAACTGTAAGGCTTAAGCAAACTCACCCACAGACACAAAATCATAATATATGTATATTGGTTTTTATTCTAATATTAGTGTTTTGGAGCAAATAAATGTTTTCTGCTTGGATAAATGGCTTCATTTCCTTGTATGACTCCTGCACAGCACTGCCTAAAAGTCTTTAACAGGGAGTCATTGGAGTCTTTGGTGGTGTGTGACTCCAAAGCATTAAATACAGTCTGCTGGAGTTCACATTTGCACTCTTTTCACACAATTTTCAGCCACAGTCTCAAACCCAAACCCAAACTAAAAGCGAGTCCTTTCATCGAAAAAGATTTCAATTAATTTAGCAGCACGGCGCTACAGAGGCGAACAGAAATAGGATTTAGAGTTTTTAATTACCAAAGCACCAATGTGGTTCCCCCATCCATATTTATGATGTTGCAGACTGATGAAGCTCATGTCAGATCATTCTGAAGCGTGTGCATTACAGGGAGCAGTCTGTGAGAAATAACCTAATGAACTCTAACAAGACTTTTTTTTTCTTTAGTGAGTGGAAGGGGGAAAAAACTCTTGCACAGCATTTCTAAATAAATAAACTACCGCTAAATTAGCCTGATTCTGTGCTATTGCAGTCAAGGTTCAAAGGCTTCAAGCTCAAACCAGGTCTAGATGTATTTGGCGCTTCCTGGGTTGAGGGCACGGCTTTCAATGTAGCAGCACTAAAGGCAGCATTAGAGCAGCAACACTCAACAAGGATCAAATAACAACATGGATTCAAAGTGACAAGATCCAATTAAATTTAATTACACAAGCTGTATATTCATTTTAACTGACAATTTTTATTAGGGACCCATGCAGACTTAAAGCAAGAACCTAGGGTAAATTATATCAGCATAATACAGTTAGCATATGCAGAATCTTGTGTCTCTAATTTGCCGTAATTGATTTAGGGGCAAGATGACTGTGAAGGAGTTCAATAGTTTGGGGGAAAGATCGTAGAGTCAAACATCTCTTGGTGTGTTGGCCTGAATTTAGTGAAGGGGACAGCAAAAGGTACTTTACCTTATTGATCTATGACAAAGTGGGCAAATTATGACGTAAATCCAGGAAGCAGGATTTAAACATTGGGCATTTAGGCCGTTTACAATATGCACTGATATGGACTAATACTCTATGGGGCGTATGAACACAGTCACAGCCCAAAATATGTAACATAATGCAACCACAGTATTCACTTACAGAGTGTCTGCATTTAACCTTCAATTCCAGAAGAGTTCAGTTTGTCGCAGCTTGTACTTGAAGTTCTTGCCTCACTGTGTCCACTGCCTCTGTTTAAGGAAGTTTCTCAATGACAAAGATTCCAACACAAATGTATACCTGATTATAAAACATGGAGGGGATTTGGAGAAAAACTAGCCTTATATTCACTATAATTCAAGCTATCAGCTATATATTCAATATTATTTCATGCCACTCTGCGTGCTTCAAATGCACATGCGTGAGGAAGAGAGGTGAATTTTGAATTTACATTTACGGCATTTATCAGACGCTTTTATCCAAAGCGACTTTCATTCTCTAACTACAGGGGACAGTCTCCCTGGAGCAACTTGGGGTTAAGGGTCTTGCTCAGGGACCCAGTGGTGGTCTGCTGAAGGTAGGATTCGAACCCATGACCTCTTGGTCTAGAGGCAAGTATCCTACCCACTGAGCTACCTCCACACGCCTTTTACCAAGGCTTTACATTAGATGTTGGGACATTCCTGTGAGGATTTGATTGCATTCAGCCACAAGAGCATTAGTGCTGTTCAGGCACTGTTATTTCGTGATTAGTCCTTGACTGAAAATGCTGCTCCACCACTCTAGAGAGTGCAATCCTGCTGCTCCACAGCTCATTGCTGGAGGGCTTTATAATCTTAACCTTAGCCTGCAGACCTGTGTCAGTAATCTGTGCTCATTCACTAATTAGAAGAAGTGTGGACACCTATGGACATGTAGCACAAGTTGTCTGGCTTTGGAAGTTCTTCTCAGTAGAGATGGAGCTTCTGAAGTCTGAAAAGCTGGAGTTTTTAGGCATTTTTAAAACAAACATCCTGTCTCAGAATTCATCCCATGGGATGGAAGAACTTTTCTTCTTCAGGGACTTTATAGAAAGTTTCTGTATCTTCTACTCTGTCATAAGTGCATTATGTCTCAAAAACAGGTAAAATCAAAACAGTGAGCTTTTTTCTTTGTTAGAATTGAGCTCTGCTTTTGCTTCTAAACAAATTCAACCCAACTACAGTATGTTTTTGTAGGTTTGCTGAAGCCTGTTTCAAGCCCCTCAATCATGTAGCCCTTACCTTCCACATCTAATCTAAATGTGACACGACACATAAGAGTTAGATTCTGGTGTGTTCAAGAGCTTTGTTGAGGTGAGTGAGTGGCATAGTAACTGGTTAGCCTCGGGTGCTGCACTTCATACAGGTACCCAGTCTGTCTGGAGCACAAGGGATGCTCAACGACTTGCCCTGTGGTGCCGAGCTACGTTTTCAAAGCCCACAAATCGTTTGTTTTCTGCCACAATGACATGTAGGAGCGAATAGCTGTCGTCTCCATGTGTCACAGAGGACGACCGAGGGCGTTTACACGGTCCGGCCTTTTAACTGCAGGGGGGAAAAAAGTCTTTTTGAATTTATCAGCTTTGACTCTGATTATATTCACTCATGTCAGTGAGCTGTAAATTAGTTAGAGCACTGAAATATTAATGTTATCCCAGTCAGAATTTGTCTGGATGTGTAGTAATCTTATTAACAAATAGTCAGTTGTCTTATTGTAATACTACAGCAAATAAATGTATTAACATGATTATTATTATGTAGTTTTTTTTATTGTTTATTTATTTCATCCCAGTAATGTATGAAATCAATTCACATGCTTTCTGCAGAGTACTGTTGTAAACCACTCACTCAATTAGGGTTCAGTTTTATTCAAACACCATTCTTTTTTAACGGTAAAGTGAAAAAAGTTTGATGAAATACTACATTCAAATCAGAATAAATACATAATAAATTGCAACTAACAATAGTAATTTGGTAATCATCAAGTCTCTTTATTTTTCACTTATACTTGGCTTGAGTTATACTTGATACCTGACTTAATCTCCCCTTTTATACAATTGTTTCATTCCTCAAATTGAATATACATTTCAGATGCTAAACAAGGAAAGCATTGCTAAAAGTCTCATTTAAAACTTAAAACAATTAGCAGTCTATTATATATATTAGATTTATTATATATATATTTTATTTATATATTCTATGTAATTAAGTGAAAAATGACATGTATTTGTTAATTTGGTGGAGTATCACAGTAATTAGCAAAATTGTTTGATTGCCATCCAGTACAACTTCATGTCTATGTGTTATGTTTCTACTCACAAGGCTGTGTGAGTGTAATTGAGAGTGTGTGCTTAATGTTAATGATGCTTAATGTTAGTGAGTTCTGTCCTCTCCATCTGTTCAGGGGGCTCCAGTGCCCACGTCTGCTGCAGAGGTCACAGGGGTCAATGGTGACACCAGCTTTAACTGTTATTTACTCTGAGTCCATGACAAGACACATACAGCTTGTGCCCACTCAACTGATGTATGTTAAATGTGCTCCAAATTACCAGCATGATGGATCTATTGATGGGCCATTCGAGCCTGTCTGCCTGTCTCTATCAGCCTCTCAGTTATCTCCCTCCCCTTCTTCGCCCTCTCTCTCTCTCTGTCTCTCTCTCTCTCTCGCTTTTCTTCCCTTGCTCCCCCGGCCCCATGTGGTCCAGGCTGAGCACCTTGCTCTGAATGGAAAATGAAGGGTTAGACACATACATGCACCTCTGGAACCTGTTGGGTGTTCAGACACATGTCTTGCCCGTCTCATTTCCAACGTGCTACAAGACAATGTCAGGCTCAATTACTCAGAGCATTCTGAGGAACCAGGGAGGAGTGGTTATTTATTATCAACACTAGTGCCCACAGTGAATCTATTAGTGAAGTTTGCATGTAAATGTAATGTTACTGCACTCTTAAAAACGAATGTGCCAAAAGGGATTCGCTGGAGTGACACGATGGTAGAACTGCCTTTGTTTCCCTGAACACCTTTTCTGTAATATGGTTTCAACTGCCTTTTTAAAGAACCATCCACTGGAAAAGTTCTTCAGGGAACCAAAATCACTTCTTTCATGACATCACTACAAAGAACCTTTTTGTTACTTTCATTTTTAAGCGATGTGATATCAGAGACTTCCCTTGTCTTGCTCTTGTGTTGATTGCTGTTGCAGTGTGTCACATATTTGCCTGTGACAGACCTTTGTTAAAAAGTAACCTTGTTTCACAGTTGCCATAAAATGTAATTTCCCTCTCTTTTAGAGGCCTTTGTATGGCTTACAAAAACTGAGAAAAGTTGTTAAATTGTTTTAATTGGTTGTTTCATTATGTTTAAATGCTATTGATTATTATGCTCATTGTGCCTGATTTTTAATGTGAATGCTTCAGATGAAATCAAAATTATAGCATCTGTTTTATCTCTGTACCACCGTCTTTGTGGAGAATTGTAAACTGATCTCTCCGTTATGCTTCATTGCTCACTAGCAGCTCAACATAGGCTAAACAACCACACAATATTGAATTTCATTATGTTATTATTAGCACTATTAATAGTAGTTGATTTCTATTTTACTTTGAAACTTGCAAAAGGAGGATAACACAGTTGTTTTAATGTGATATGTTAGAGATCACCTGATAGTTAGTCTTACTTGGCGTCTTTAGGTCTTAAATGCAATGTACAAAAACTTAATTTCCTTCTTATAGCCAGTTTTACTTGCAGAACTGCAAAATACGGATGCAGTTTTTCTTAAACAAATGTTTCCCATGGGCGTCGGTAGGTCTATTTTGGGGGGACTGAAGCCCTCCAAAATGATCCCAAGCCACCCTAAATATATAGTAACTATTATACTATTTTTAAATATCCAAACATTTCATAAACGATATCACCGAGCGCAGATACACACTTTACAAATAGAAACAAGACTATGAATTGAAATGAAAAATAATAAGTCTAGCTATCATTAT
>JBBPDB010000002.1:6479893-6505300 GCA_037974465.1 Brachypetersius altus | reverse complement strand
TTGATGGCATTTTCTCTATTTAGCCTGTCAATGTGACTCACAGCTCTACCCATAACTCTGTGTATAAACAGCGTAAAGCCTAAAGTGGGGTTTCTGATTACAGATCAGAGCACAGAGTTCCGCTAATTAATTTTGTTGCTATTATTGATGAACCGATAAGTGATCATAGCCTTCATACCCACTGTAATTACTTTGCAGTATTACACAATAACCAGGGCTCTCCGGATGTATCCATCGATTTGCTGCTTTATACAGTTGTAATGACAACAGTAAACTATTCCACGAAAGGCCTTGCAGTAGAGTTATAGCCATCAAAATAACTTCTCATGCAGTCTGACACATTTGTCTTTCGTTACCTAATATTGGAAGCAGTGTATCTTGTGTAGTGGGTTATTTGTATATGTTTGATAAATGTTCCATCCATGACTGCCACAGTCCCTGGGCCAGCTCTCTCGCACTGATGTACTTATTAATAATAAATTGTCTGCACTGAATGTGAGAATTCTTCCTCCCTTTACAGTTATTGTGTAAACAAAAGACTGTTTGCCATATCCATCTTAATAGAGGACATTTTATTCAATAAAGATAACTTGCTGGAGAAAAATGAGATCTCTTAACTCTCTCACCCTCTCTTGCCCTCACGCTTTCTCCCTATATCCTGTGACATTTCCCATTCCTCTGAGAGTGCCCTTGGTGCTGTGTCACAGAGGAGCTCAGCATATCAGAGGGAAAAACACATGCTAATGAATGTGTCCTCACAGCACTTTGTTTCCCCCAATACAAAGACATGCAGCCGTGTCAAATGTGCAGTTTTGAATCCACCCACAGCGGGAGCGGCCCAAATCAGCCAGAGAAAAAAAACAAGGCCGTAACAGTTAAAACAGACCACAGAAAAATGCCCGTGGAGCAACATGTCACACAGCCTTCACACTCTCTGACAGCCTTACAATAATGATGCATTTCCAAACTGCTTTGTGTATTAACATTGGTGTGAAGCTGTATGCAGTGGTATATATTTTTACTTGATTTACCTTGCCACCGTTTTTTCAAAGAGGAGCCAGTCATATTGAGGGCATAAATCTCCCTCACCTGGCGTTTTGTAAAAATAAGGAGATTAAGTTTGCACGCCGTGGTCAGAGGAGAGCAGTAAATTACCCTGGTAACAAAGTTAACATTGATTCAGATACATGCGCTTGTCCACATGTAACAACGATAACCTTTTAGTAGATTTGGAAAACAAATTTGACACCCATTAAAATAACGAATGACTCTGGCTTTCCCCAAGGAAGTGAAAGAAACTGTTCGGATGAGGTAGGGCAACTCATATATGGCAACCCAGCAGGGGCCCTCGAGGAACATGGACTGAAACTAGAATGACATAAATTACACCTATAGAATAAAAGGATTGTTTATAAGTATTTACTGCCATTTACGAATGCCATTTTGTGGGCCTTTACATTTCACAAGGGGCTTAATATCATAAATGTTGCTACAGGCTTCATTATAGCTAAAGTGAAATATCAAAAAATCATCACTATGACAAACATTCAAAATGGCAAGACTGCAGCAAAGGGCAAGAACATAAATAATTTATCATGGAAATTAGTGTAATTTTTTCTCTGGGCAATTCTGGCACATTACAACTGGCCCATCCATTATGAAATTTTCATGCATAGGGCAGTTAGTGTTTTCAGATTATGCAAGAAAAGTAAAAGCAACATAAACAGATACAAGGTTTTGTTCCAGAAGTGACTACATCATTTTACCACATGTACACAAACAGTAGCAAAATCATAGTCACTTTATTATATTGTTAATATAGTAATGTACAGTTTTATGCTTATTGATGAGCTGCCTAGGCAGATTACTGTCTCCAAACAAAAGCTTATGTTTTATGGAGGAGCCAAAGAGTTGAAGGGAAAATATTTTCACAAGTTGAAGTGCTAAAGTGACAAGTCCGTCAGTGAAACTAGTTTGTCCTCTGCAGTTCAATGAAAATATTATGAGAAGAGTAGAGTGATGGACAGCTCTGACACTCAGGAGCACTTAGGCAATTATTAACAGTTTCTGCCAGTCACCATATCTGACACAAGGCAAACATAGAGTGTCTAATTTTACATTACACACCGGCGGGCATGGGTCACTTTTAAAGAACACAGGGAAACTCATTTCGGCATGCATTTGACGACCAATCATCTAAATTGGCCCTGTAGCGAATACCTCCCCCTAAACACACACACACACACACACACACACACACACACACACACAGTATACACATATCCTGCTTCATGGTAACACAAAAAGCCTGGGAGGAAAACAAGCTCAGATGTTTGAATTGCAGCTGTCCTTTGGTGCTTGGCAAGTCTGTGATCAGTGTGGTGAAATGGCATGCAGGTGTGGGGCAGGACCATAGACGTTTCTCACCACAGATGGACATCAGCCTGTCAGCAGCAGTTCCCTGGGAGCATGGGATGCCTTGGCCAAAGCAGGCAGAACGTGAAGAGGTCAGCCTCTGTAAAATCTTTATCATGCTGTTCATGTCAACCAAAGGAGACCTCAGCTATGTTTTGATAACCGTCCAACAATCCTGGTGCAGTCTTGACAGCATGTTCCTTTTCCACGCCGGCTGAAATGTAATTGATGAAAATTGCTCATCGCTTCATGGGCTTGCCATTTAGAATCAGATGCATAGACATTGGTAGGATCTCCACTTGAGGATGTAGGGTAATTGTTCTCCAGATAGCCCACGGGGCCCCACAAACGCTCTAGATACCCACATTCCTGTATAGGTTAATCTGAATTGAGTGTGGTTTTCAGAGAAAATCAAAACATCCTGATTTCCTGACAGGGCTGGTTTGGCATGCAAGACTCCGCCAATTCCAGTGCAGCTCATCTGCATTCTGATGAGTGCTACCAATAATTTGTTTCAGACAGTCTCCTCATAGATCTTTGCTGAGACATACTCTGATTTCTGAGGCAACCACACTCAAAAAAGTATCACAGAGCAAGTCCAAACACATAACTGTCAGAGATACTTTTGAAGATATCCCCTGATGGGACGACGCAGACCAAGCCTGATTTGCGGACCAACAGTGATTGATAAATGCAGGTTTAATATGCTCTGAAGAGGTCTCAGGAGGCTTCTCAGCATCATGGTTGTTGGTTTATTTGGGTTTTTTTCCTTTGCCGAATAAATGAATAGGTCTAATCGGTAGGGTAATTACAAGAAAAAGGGTCTTTGTAATTAGAGACTAATGACAAGCTTTCTGCACAGTCTTGCCAAACAGCTGTTTTGGAAAGGTAAGGCTCCAACCTTTTCACTGCACATGTTCCAGCATATGGAAGTAATTTAGCTGCACTCAACTGTCTACAAACAATTAGACCAAAATGTAAAGATGCCATTATGTACAACTTCTGAAAAATATTTTCTCCTTCCTTCCTCGTGTGCAGGCGGTACAATTATTAACAATCTTCATCTGCTAGGTACACCTCATGAATTTTACATTACCTCTTATCATTACCATAACTAGACTATCAAAGATATTAGAAGCCTTCAATATTCTCTTCTCGGAGATTCTCTCTCAGATCTATTGTCAAGGATCTGAGCTTCGTCTGCAATTGAATATTCGCCTGAATATTTTTTACCCCCTCCTCCTTATGAGCACTTGCATGTCTGTGCATTTGTAAATGCATATGCGTGAGGAGTAGTGGGGGGAGTTGTGTCTGTGTGTCTCCTGCCTTTGCTTGCCTGTCTGTCTATGAAACGTCTCTCCTTTCCTCCATTTGCATCTCCCGTTTTGCGCCGCCTTTTTTTATCCACTTTGTCTGATCCTGCCTATGTTCTCCCTTCTCCAGACCCGATGCTAGTCGTCAGCAAATTAATCTACCATATGGATTGTCCATATGATATCAAAAAAGAGAGAGAGCAAAGCTTTTACACAGGGCTTGAATGAAGGCACTAGGAGTTGGCTTGCTGAGTTTTATTCATTAGGCATGGGGGGTTGATGGACATCTCGGATGTGGCAGCATAATTAGCATTTTCCGGCGTGCTCTTCCCCTCGCTCTGTTCTTTAGCACAGTGATGTCCTGTGATGCCCAGAAACAAGCGTGAATTCTGTGTTATCATTTAGAAACCGGCAGCCAGCACTAACAGACTGTAATTATGTACTTCCAGGGACAAGATCAGTGTGAAGAACAAAGTGTGCTGGAAAACATTGGGAAGACTATTGCGTTGTTTTGTACAAAATATCCATCACACACTCTGCATGCTTGGCGCTTTCCCCCCTTCGCTCCCTTTTTTTTACTCCCTTTCCCTTGGTGTCTTGTTATTTTTACTCTCCTTCCAGGAAATTGATTTGCTTATTAATGGAGCAAGTAATGTTTTCTGATGCTTTGTCTAGGTGTTTACCAGGCTGCTGACTTGCAGAGTGTATGCAGCGTGCATGTTATTGCATTCAAGGGTGAAGAAAGGATCGCCATTTTTATGCCTTCATAAGCCTTGTGACAATTATCCTGCACACCATGCCTTTGTTCGTGCACCCAGCACTAGTGGATAGTACAGATGAGCATCTCTATGCTGATCTAACAATGTTAGGGCTATTGGCCTCCCGCTGAACAGTTTGGTGGAATTCATTTAAAGCTGATTTGGAAGACATAGGCAGTGAGTGAACTCCCACGCGCAGCAGCTACTACCATTAGCCTCATTATTGCATTACACCTAGCACGCCAAACCTGAACCTGGCGTTCGTATCGCCGTGCTGCACTAATCCAAAGATAACACACACCATCCATCATCGTGGTTGTTGGTGCATGCGTTTGTACTGTCCTATCACGTTATAGTATGTTTGTGCTCGTCTTGTAGCTAATGAGAACCATGGCATAGAGAACTACCTTTTTTTTACATTGGAAATTCTAAGCAGTGTGAAGATGCTCAACAGCAGAGACAAGTATTTCACGACTAAAGCTGCAGCCATGCTTTGTCTATGAATCTGACCTTTCATCAATTATTTTGATCAACCTCCATGCATTAGTCAATTCAGTAGGAGGCTCTTTCATTACGCTTGAGGCTTTGTTTGGGAAGAGTGATTGTACATTTAAATTGCCGAGCACGACTTTTGAAAACTCTGTGCTAGAGGAGAGCCAGTGTGATTATGTTGCCCTGAGCTGCTGAATTTTGATTAGGATGAGGCCTATTATACCATATGATTCTTATTATTTACCAATATGGGAGAGTTCAGTTGAACTACAGGCTCTTTTATTAGGACTTATGTAGATCATTTGTGAACAGAGGGACAGCACAGGATCTTGATTTGGAATTAATATGATTATATAACATGTATTCAGTGGTTGAAATATAAAAGTGTGCCTCATGGTCTGAATTAACACAACATTATGGCTTGGCAGGGCTGCCTTTGTGTATTTTGGAGCACATTTGCTGAAATGTAGCTCTGAATGGGGGTCAACTGGGCGCAACCACGCTGCTGATTATGGTGTCGATTATGGCTGGAAGATATTAAATAAACCTCAGATAAACGATCATCCCTCCTTCCAGATTACTTCGTTTTTCAAAATACTGTACAAATTGCTCAGCTTAACCCATTCCTGCGGAAGCGGTGACTACAGAGATACACTGTAATTGCAGGAGACTTGAAGTGCTTGCTGATTGCAGAGGAAATGGTATTATTCCCTAAGCCTAACTCGAGTCAGCTCTTTGCATTTAAGAATTCACCCAAATAAATACTCTATGAAAGTTCCAAACGTGCTCGATTTGAATATAATTGCCCAAATTGATTGAATTTATTCCATGACTGTGGTAAACAATATTGTTCACTCACTTGAGTGAGTGGAATAAATCCAGCTTCTGACTTCATTTAGGGAGTATAACATATCATTGGTGTGTAGAGTAGTTCAAAGGAGGACATTTTCATAATCAATAACGTTTTGATTTTTTCACAGTGAGCTGTAATCCACCTTAAAGCCAAACAGCTGGCCTACTTTTCCATTACAAACATTGACTGAAGTTTGTGTTTCAGTGCCATATGCTATCTGAGTGTTTGAGCGTCTGAGGTGACTAATGAATAATTCTGTGATAGTGACATCATTCTTTACGGATTTGAAAGCTGGACAATAAAAATACAAGACAGGAAACGATCAGTGGCTTTAAATGTTAGAACACTTTTGAAGCCAGGAACATACTCATTGCAAGAAAATAAATGACAATGCGTGGGCATCGCCTTACAAATGTGCAGTCCTGTTGTACTGACTTATCATGTTTTACGTTTTTGGGCGACTAAAACGAACATAAAGAGCAATAGGCAATGCCAACATAACCAGTGGAGGTAGTGTACCAGGTTGTGGTGTGTTGTCAGCAGCAACCTGAACAAACCAAGAAAACAGCCCAACTGTACACAAGCAAGTATGTGAACAGTGCTGCTTGTGTAGCCACCATGTATTCACATTTGCAGAGGTTAACAGCAAGTAAATCATGGCCTAAGGAGAACCTTCAACAACAGAACAAACAAATGGAGTCTTGACCGAATTGAAACATAGACAAGGAAAATAAGTCTCTCTTATTTTGGACAAATCATGAGAAGAACTAACTCACTGGAAAAGATTATGCTTGCAACAGTTGAAGGTAAAAGAAGAAGAGGACCAGCAACACGATAGATAGTTGCAGTCACAGACATCATGAACAAGCCAATAAGATGCCTGCAGATACAAACAGAAGATTCTGGATAAATGCTTTTCATATGGTCCCCTGGAGTGAGAGTACTTAATCATGAAATACGAAACATATCATAGACATTTGAAGCTTTTAAGCATGCACTTCACGGTCTATATGCTTGACTCCTGCGCAAAATGCAAAATTAATTAATCAAATACAACAGACCCTTGTTAACTGATCTAATACTTGCACATTGTTGCCTTTGTCTTTGTCAAGGTTTTGTAGTTCATCTCTTGCAAAGTGAATATTATTAATGTGTTTGACTTTGTGGAAAGTCCTTAAGCTATGAAATCTGGATCTCCTCCTTTGGACTAGCTCCCTTATTGATCGACAGCAATCAACACCCCTCTGTGAGACAAGGGCTTCACCCCAGTCCTTGATGCTGTCTAATTAGGATTTGAATACAACAACACTTCTGTTCTGTCTGCTCTTTTTTCTCGTCTCTGTGTGCTGAATCAATTAGTTAAGCAAATGTCACTCTGACTCCTCCAGCATGGCACAAGGGCCCCCTTTTGGTACTACACCCATAGCTTTAAATGAAATGCACTCTGAATGTATCCACAAACAGCCAATAAGATGCAATTATCAAAACCCTTTGCTGCAAAATGCACAGAAGGAGAGATAAAGAACCCTTGGGCAGTTTAACTTAAAAGCCAACGCTTCAAAAAGTACATAAAACAAATAATCTGACTAAAACCATAACCCTGAGAGACCTCACTTACTGCTTGATAATTGTCTGCTTTCATGACACCATCCATCCAGAAAATTACACTTCACTTCTCAGGCCTGTTGGGCAATATCACAGAGGCTATCGCAAACAAGAGAGGCTTCACAAAGCCCGGGCTCCATGGGGATCACTAAAACCATGCGATTAGCTGGCCATAGGGATCTATTCCCACATAAACAATTTCAAAAGAGTCGTGCCTCGTAGCAAACAGCGCAGCATGGCGGTTGCTGTTTCTCTGGCTCCCTCATTTCTTAGTCCTCCACTCAGACTTTTCTTTGAGGCAATTGCTGGTTTCAAACGAGATCCATAAAAGATGAAACAACCTTTGCACTGATCTCTGTCAGATCTAAAGAGACATACCTGAAGCCAGTGTTCCGCGTCTACGGACTGAAATGCACTGTGATGTGTCGGCGCAATAGGCAATGTGTTTCTCCCACGCATTCCTCCTAAAGAGAGAGGGAGGCTTTTTGACCTTCAACTTTGCCGTGGACTACAGCTCCATAATTAAACCTCAAAAAACAGAATAAGTAAGTTACAGTACAAGAAAGCTGTTGTGTAGTGGGGATCAGAGCAGTCAGAGTGTGTTGAGAAATACAGCTTGTCCATAGCAGGAGACGCCTTAAGTTAGAAAATCATGGTCAACAAGCATGCGTGTTAAGAAGAACCCTCCATGTTGAATGGTTCTTCAGAGAAGGTCTTTACTTAAATACCCCCGAGCCACTAATGATGTTTAAGTTCCAAAATCAATAATAGTTGATTTCTAGATGACCACTTTACAATATCAGTTCATCCCTTAGAATCCAACAGTCTGTTTTTGTTTTGTGTATTTAAAATTGATGTATGTAAATGAACTGGCGTCTCTATATTGTGCCTCTAAAGTATTTTGGGCTGAATTGGATTGTGAGAAGAGATGGCTGTTGGCTGAATGAGCAGATATGACAGCTTTAATCTTTACAGACTATATTAAAGTCTTTTATTTAAAGAATAACTTTTCTATTATATTGGCCCTTTAAATTAGAAAACAGTATATGGATCAGCTGTCTTAGACGTCCTGAAGACCCTGCAGTCCAGCTGTCATTTATCACAGTGAATCAGCTCAGTATCTTGCCTTGCAGGTACACTTACTCAATCAGAGTCAGACTTCTGTTTATATTAAAAAAGTCAGTTTGCCATTAATCAGTCATCTTGGATTGTATCCGTGCATTGCTTTCTGTCAGTTATTGGTCTTCATGCCGTGTGTTTAATAACCTCTTTAGACATTTCGACCTTCCTAGTATCATGGACATATTTAAAGAAATCCAGATGCATTCTGGAAGCCACTCTAAAATGTTTCCTAATAAACGTTTTTTGTTCCATGTGCTTTGATAGAGAAGAGTAGAACATTTTGTCAGTAAAATAACATTTAAACATTAAATTTGATGTTGACCCTGTCTTTGTCAGCACTGAATCAGACAGGCAATGTGATTCTGCAGTGAGTGATGTGGCATATTTATTGAGGATGTGCTCCCTAGCACGATGATAAATGGCATGATGCGATTTAAGGGTTTTAAAGAGGTTAGACATGCAAACAAAATTTGCCTCCAAAGAGGTTTATCAATGAGTCTTTGTATTAACGCTGGATATGATGGCAAATGCTATTTCCAGTGATGACTACTCGACTTAACAAGCACAACTCAATTTTCCACCAGACAATTCCCCGCCACGCCGTTTTGAGTAATCTGGTCCGGGCCGTGCTATTCAAATTACAATTGAATTCATCTTTCACGGCTTCATCTAATAGAGGCGTTTCTCTAGTCAGATCATCCTCTCTTAATGGCTTCATCAATATAATATATCAAGCCCTCAGGGGACGGAGCGTAAAATAACCTAACAGGAGAGATCTGTTTTCGTAAGCTTGTAGCAGATTATGTACCTATGACATTTATTAGCTTTACAAGGAGGCTGTAAAAGCCAGGGAGTCTGTTATCACACGCACTGAAACTCATTTTTATATCTGCACATAGCAGGCTTGAACAAACTGTGCTCAGAGCGAAAATGTATTATGCGTTGGGAAAGCTCGCCTCTTCATGTCGTCCCCATGGATCTAGAGACATCGATATTCTCCAACTCCAGCAACTCGCTCACAACACAATAGACTTCATTGTCCAGACTTCAAGGGCCTGCTATTGTTTTCTTTGATTACTAGTCACTATAAAACAGATTCTTCATCTGATGTAATTGGAAGGTTGGGCTCTATCATGTATTATTAACATGAAACCTATGTGGGGAATAAATAGATCTGATGAAATATTTTGTTAACTGTTTATTTCAAGGTAAATTCGATAGGAACATTCAAATGCATAAGTGTAAGATTATATTCTTTAAAATATTTTAAATGGGGTCAACAAATACACAGTAAAATCTACACATAGACACACAAACTGTGACGACTGCATATGACTGATATTCATAGAACAAAAAAACAATAATATGACTATATTCCTTCTCAGTTCATTGGTCACCGATAGGCCTTGAGCTATACATCATGCATCAGCTAAGTGAGCTGAGGCCATGCCAGCAGGAGATTTTTGCCGATATTGATTAATGGTCAGGAATTGTAAAACATTTGGGAAACAGAGAAATGGGCTGTAATGAGACCAGGTAACGTTCCCTCCGGCTATTTATGGATTCATGTGCCCATAGCCTTCAGAAAGATAGCTCTTCCCAGCTGCAGCTTTATCAGCCTGTACCACAGCTCTGCTCTGATCATTTCCTCACTGGTTCTTCAGGCTCTTATATATTTTTTCCAAAATGTTAAAATATTTGCTTTTTCATAAAGCTGCGAACAAGAAGTAGGAATTTTGTACCTTGCCAGTAGAATCATCAGCTATGCTCGTCTGGATATATTTTTTAAAAAACTCATGATAGTTAAAGTTTCACACTTCTTTTAGCTTTCATTTGCAATTTCTGTAATTTCTGTACATTTTAGTCAGAAGGGTTCAACTTGGAGAAAATAAACAGCCAGAGCAGCTGATCTCATTAGAGAGCATGTGAGAGTAGTCCTTCAAATGAAATCATTTTTCTCAGAGGTGCCCCTAGCTAACTGTGATTAATTGCATGTGCATTGGTTTGGTTTATTGCATTGTTCTCTTATGACCCTTATCAATAATGTAGCGATGTTATTGCTCCATGTGTTTTTCTGTAGAAAGTTAATTTTGACAGAAATGATTATTAAGGATTTTACTTTTTCTTGGCTGGCTAAATCACATTTTCTGCAATTCCATCTTGACCTGTGCATTATTTTCAAGCAAAGGTTAAATACTCTCATATGCCTCAAACCTGGTCTTCAATACTGTAGACTGTAGAGAACAAAATACTCCAGGTAGGCAGGGGTCACATGCCTAAAAAGACTAATTTCTCAAAAACTGCCTATGAAATATTTAGAGAAAATTGATCTCTGAGGTTAGGCTACATGATGTGTCCTATTCAGTAATATGCTAGTATTGATACATGCAGCAAATATAGTGATATTGAATTTAACGGAACATTTAAATCCAGCTATTGGCGGGAGAAGATATCAGCGGCAGCATGCCCATATAAATGCTTCAAACACAATTACTGCTCCTTAAATGATGATGTTGGGACATGTTTGATGTTCTGTCCATTACTTTGAGTTGCATAACTTTGATTTAAATCAGATTTAACACAAACATGCACAACCAATTTCCATCACACTGCTTAACTGCACAGTGTGTGATGTATAGCATGTTTTACGCTAATTCACCTCTCTGTGAGTTCGGTTAGTGTTCCCCCCCCGGGACAAACTGTAATATATTCAGCTGCTTTTGACCTCTTGCCCTGAGGAGGTAGGGTTTTAGACCATAACTCCCAAGACTTAACCCAATAGCTCTGTGGTAATCTCCATTAGAAATCATTTGAGGACTTTTCTGTGAAAAACTCATTTTCAAATCTGCACATTCGGCTTCATTTGACACACATCACGTCTGGCCATTTTCATCCAGAGTAGTTGGTGTTTTACCTGTGACTTTTGTGATTGTGTTTTTAAGATATGCATCCAGGTTTCCAATGAAAATAACTGGCTCTAGAAAATGCTCCATTTTTAGACATATGTTAAGGGGGGGTGGGGCAGGGAGTAGTTTGCATTTACATTGAAATGCATTTGACCCTTAGTTGGAAAATGGCAGATAATTATTTTCCCTCAAGTGCTCCTTGTTTGTGGGAGCAAAGCGATTGCTTTAGCATGGCTTCCAGCGTCACTGCAGCGTGTAAATTGCTGCGCTGGGCTGTTTGCTTTTTCATTAACATTCACCCCGTGTCTGATTGCCCGGGATATGTGCGGTTCCTTCTGCTGAAATCTAAGTCACCCTGCTGTGGAGTGGAGAGAAAAGGAGTCCTGCTCACCCCCCTGTGGTGGTCGTCTGTGGAGACTGAAGACTTCTGTGTTTGATGTATACATGCACATTTTAGGAGTGTGGCAGTATAATGCTTTTTCAGCCCTGGTTAAGTTGGTAACACTGGCCACTGTGTCAAGACAAAAAAACATTTTAAGAAGATTACAACTGTTTACTAAGTGTTGCAGCATATAGATGTTGCAGTATAACATTGTAAAGGCATTAAGACACTTCAGTAGATGTCAGATGTTGGTGCTGTTTGTCAGATGTTGGTCTTTACTGTTTTATGATTTAAAATCATAAGATTTTTTGCCCACCACTGGATCAGATTTACATAATCTGCTCTGTTGAACTTACTTCACAAGTAATCCACGTTTTCTGTTTCAAAGTGTTAGTCCCCCCAACAACTCAAACCTCACTGTTTCCAATTAATGCTGCAGTTTTAAGCACCTTTTTATGCAGGTCAGGACCTGCATCCCTAAAATACTTTCGGCCAAATTACACATGCTGTTGCATAATAGCTATCGACTAGTGGAATCTGAGGAAACGAGAACTGCAGCACAGGTTACCTTTGTGGTACCCTAAGGATGTGTATAGCCTCATTTGGTAATTTGGCATAATGTGATAATGATTCTCAGTGCTGCATGTGCATGCATTTGAAAATATAAAGAACACAGTCTATTGTAGCTGGAAATTTGCCCATTTCATTTCACTTGCAAGTTACTTTTTAAAGTAACTGGCTACTCCACACTTCACCTTTTATTCACACAATAAAACAATATGTTCTGAATGTGTACACATGCTCACTTAGAAACCATCATAGTGTTTGCAATAATAAAGACGCCTTTTATATTATGATAGAAAACACAGTAGCTGATAAAGTTCCATATGCTGACCTATTTTACTGTGCCATGATAATGTGGATGTACACATGTCTCAGCTACTCTGGGGACAGATTTTAATGAGTTGGACAAAATCAAGGTCTCATACTACATCGCCAAAGGTACGTTAGGTGAGACAGGGTTAAAGCTAGTCAGTATTATAGTATTCACTCTCTTTTATCCAGATATTAACAAAAATAAAACCCTAATCAGCCATGGCAAAGCATGCAAATGCATTCTGCCTTGATGTTTTGTATACTTCCTTTATTTTGCAGTCTTTTAAGGGTGAACTGAGTCTTTGTTGCAAATAAAAAGCTTAATGAGCCTCTTTGGTAAGGTTTATTGATCAGGTTAATTACTGTGCATTGTTTTTCCTTTTTCTCTTTTTTGGCTAAATACTCTTTGAAGTTCCGTGATTACACACTAGCTTTGAAGGAAGCACCTAGTGTGTGCTCCATTTAAGGTAGCAGTATTTGGCACAATGTGATTCCAACATAGGAAATTGTTTGTATTCAGAGCTTGAATTTAAATTATTAATCACGAAACCCCTCCAAGACTAGTTTAGGTAATACACTTTGAAAGCACTTCACTAACATCCTGCTGGAGTGTAAAAATGCTCATGCACCATTGTAATAATACCCATTGTTAAAAGGACCAAGGCTGGTTGGGTCCAAGGCCAAAATCAGACCCTTACCACCCAACTCTGTTTCTTTGGCTTTGGTTGTTTCACTGAATACCCAAACACTGTGCATTTACATAGTTTGTTGTGTTTGCCATTCGAGTTTTACTCAGTTTGTATCCTGACTGTTTAGTTTCTATTGGTGTAACAGTTCTGAATCAAAAACACAAACATTTCTCACAGAAAAAAAGGACATGCTTCTCTGTGATCAGTAACAGAGCAAAGGAACACAGCTATGCACTTGTTTCAAACTGTAGGTTAAAAATCGATTGAATTAAATGTGTTTGAGCCACAGGATTCCAAAGGAGGTTAAATGTGCTCGAGTCGTAGTATTATAGTATTATGTTCAGAGAATTTTCAAACACAACTGTTGTAAAAGAAACAAAATGAAGAAACAAAAGGCAAATCTTTGGGAAGAATTAGGGAAGGCACAATTTATTTTCACAACCAATTAATCAAACACGCATGAGTGAGTACTTGGTTGATGGGCTGAAAGAGGCTTTTGCTGGATAGAACTGTTGATATCAGAAACATTGTTAATGCAGTGCATTGCGACTGGATTTTTACAGCAAAGGAAACAGCAAATTAAGACTTGGTTGCATTCTTTCCACGATACAAACAAACTGAGACTCAGAAACTGTGGATCGAACCGAACCATGAAAAGGCTTAACCGTGACACCCTTAACAGTTTCCCCAAGTGGAGACTAAATGATGCTGTTGAATCATTTTTAAGTAGCAATTATAAGAAGTGGTAAACACAAACAATCAGAGTGTATCTTTCAAGGATTGTTCTCGCAGCCAAAGCAATACTGCTTGAAAGTTTCAATAGCTAACTACAAAGCAAAAGATTGCAGTTGACATTCAAAGTGAAATTCTTCTTTTCACAAGATTTCATTCCTACTGGTGGCAGCCAGTCAGATGGCGCAGAGATAACTGCCTCTGTTGGGAAAAGGGGAGTCGATTAAGAACACCGCTGAGAATTTGAGCAACATTCACTTGTGCAGTGCTGAATGATGAAAATTTTACATACCATTTCAAAGTTATCATGCACTCCTCTAAGATCAGTTTACTTTGGTACCAATGAAATCAATATGAGCCGCTATATGTTTCTGAACCTTTTCCAGCGAATAGGCCTGTATCAAACTCCATACTGTGTCCTGGTTTAAACTTTTAAACAATCTAGCTTTGAAAGCCACGTCCTATTTTTATTATCAGACCTTATGAACAAGATTAAAGAACACCCACCAAAGAGACAGTGGTTTGTTTTAGCAAATTGTTTTTTGTCCAAAATCACATGGTGTCAGAAATAATTCTTCCACAAAGCACCTCACTTGACACCTTTGAGAGTCAAAGCATATGTAACAACCTTTCCTAAAGAAAGATTTTTTTTAGTTTAAAAAGGAAAGAAAAACCTGTCCTTAGTACAAAGAACGTCTTTGTTATGGAGTCTTTGTTATGGAGTGTTCGTTTTAATATAGTTTTGCACTGCAGCTGACTCCAAAAAGAGTTTCAAGTACTGGTCAAAAAAGCAAACAAAAAGCTGGCCTAAACAAACTTGTGGAGAACTCAAGGGTGGGGAATGCCTTTTATGTGCAAGCCACGGCCATGCCTGCAACATTGCTTTTTTCATCTGAGGTTTCATTAGTGCGTTTCCACTGCAAAGAAACAGTGTTTTCTCAGCAACAATGCGTCCAGTTTGCTATAAACTAATATTTGTCAAAGATGTTCTATAGTACATCATTGATAATTGTGTAGTAGGGATTTTAGCTCATAATGTAGAAGCATATTTGAGTTTTCACATCTGAAGAGTTTAAACAGGTGAAGTTAGCCGAGCTGACTGATTTCTGTCAGCACATTCCATACAGACCTTTAGATGGTGTTGTCTCACAATGTAACTATGTAGTATTTGATTAATTCCACAAAACAAAGTAGTTCCTAAACTAGTCACTAATGGTACACTCAGAAAAAGGTACCAGACTCACTTGTGTGGGACCCTCAAGGTTTGTTAGTACCTTTAGTTAGGGAACATAACTACATCATATTCCTTTGTAGTTATTTTTCTCCCTGGCCCTGTTCAGAAAATGTTACTTTTCCTCTTGGGTGGTAGTCTAAGGTACATTTAAAGCTAATTTAAAGTGCAGAAGTGCACATTCACATTGTTTGTACCTTGATTATCAAAAAAAAAAACCAATAGGGCACTATAATGATCTTACTGCAATAGTTTTAGCTTGTGCTAAAAGTGTGCAATATCACTACTTGTGTTGCTATTTTGTGCAATATCTTATGATTTTGGAATAGAGTACAAAGTCATTACATTACTGGTTGTAATTTGTTGATTCACCAGTTTGATTCAACTTCTTCAAGCAACACTTCACTTACTGACCACAGCATATTGTTCACATAGCATATGACAGAGTATTCTGGAGTATTTTATTTTGACGTTTACATTTTTTTTATGCCTCATTATTTGTATGCATTTGTGCCTCTGTGCAGTCATAGCATAAGCACAATATTTTGGAATCAATAAAGTTATCTGATTTTGATTTATTGTAGCTAGTGGCAAGAGTGGCAAAATATTCTTAGCGGACCAAAGCAATCCTGACTAGGATAATAAGCTTTGCAGTTAATAAGCTTATCGCATGCTGGTGGAATACCCCCCCCCCCCCCAATAAGGACTGTTTTAATTCTCCTCCTATTCACATCCCCAAAGTCACCAGACATTAGAGGCAGACAATCCAGAACTTGCTAGGTTGTGCATTAATAACAATACTAATTTTAGATTCAGTCCCTCAGTACCTCAGTGACAGAAAGTCGTCTGTGTCAGAGATTTTGACGCAAACTAGAAATGCTGCCAACCTAGAGCTGTTTTGCTGTTCTTGTAAGAAAAAATCTCAATAAATTTCACATGGAGAAACTAGGGAAGTTTTCTAAGCATCATGGGGCATTCAAGGCATTGCAGATAAAAATGCTAAATATTATTTTACCACTGAAATGACTATGTGGGAATAGAAAGCAGATATATTTATTTTTATTTGTTTAATTGAGACCCACATATCTCTTCTAAATATAAGGACATAGTTGCTCTGAGCTCCTACCTTTAGAGAACAATTCATCCATAAATGAAGTGAGTGGAAATGCTACAACTCTGAGGGGTTAGTTGTAAGCAGTAAGTGATTTGTTATTTTTTAACAGGCTGCTCCCACACCACCAACCAACACACACACTATGTGATGGCAAGCTAACAAGGGGGATCAAATTTGGTCATTTTGCTAACAAGGGGGATTGCATCCCACTTCGTCCCCCTTGGCCCCCTGGTCCCCCTCGCCCCTTGCACCCCCCAGAAACTAAACGCCTACTGATTGTAACATTCACGAGAAAAGTCTGCCAAATTGGTGCTGGTACCGTTAATTCAGAATAATTCTGTGCTGTTTTATAAAAACAAGCCTTCCAAACTGAATTATATATGAAATGTAGATGCAACAAAATAAATGGCTTGTTAAAAACGGGACAACATTTCTACTTTTCACAACAAAGCATGGCAATATATCTCAGCCCAGCAAAACTAGAATGTATTTATATCACATAGCGTGTAATCAAACAATGAAAAGATGAATTCATATAAAGGGGGCTGCTATCATTGTTTATCTTGTGAAGTTTAGTTGTAACACTGTTATAACTAACCATGTGGAGACTGGACTACAGTCAGACTCATTCTTACCTTCAGTTGTTTATATTCTTCAGAATTGCGTCGTGTTACAGGTGCCTAGAAGGTGATTAAAATAATGTAAGTGTAAATTCTGTAATTTGCACTCAGTAATAATAAAAACACTTACGGTGAAAGGCTACTTTCCCAGTATGAAAAAAGTCTTCAGAATGAATCTGATTGCTGTGAAAATCTGCAGATTTCATTACTATGTCAATACAAGAGATACAAGAGACCTATGGCACAATCTTAACTATGTAAAAATCCAGTTTGCACTTTAGGTTGTGTCCCCACACTCCTCTGTTTGCCATGTTGTGTATTTGTTTACAGTTTTTCTCGGTTGCTTAAACACATTTCCTGAATCTATGCCTTGTGTTCTCCAAACAGTAAACACAAATCCATAACGTCTCACCCAATTTCCCAAACATCGTATTTTCAGGTTAAAATGAAGCTCTAAACTCAAAACTATTCACTCTTACTGAAAAACCAAACTTTGCCCACAGACATCACACACAAGGCCTCAAAAACACACACACTACCACATAGTCTTACACTCTGGTGCAATAAATTCAAAACAATATTTCCAGTTAAGTTATGTTGCTTGTGGTTCTTCCCCTCAAAAACCTTTTCAAATATGAAAACAAAAGACGCATACAATGTCTATACAGTGGCACATTTTTAATTCATGTACTATACAGTACAAACACACACCAAAACATTATTCCACCTCAGCATCCTGGTTTTGTGTGTAGAGTACACCAAATCTAACTCATGTGTTAAAGCAGGGGAATAGTGTTTATAGTTCAGGGAAATGGGTGTGCTTTTTGAACAATAGCATTATGGTTTTGAAATTTTAGTTCAAAAGATCGGTTATAGAGTTTTAGCAATTGAGAAAAACTGTAACGATGTGTCTTGTTGATTCATTGTATATATGAACCTGGCTACTCTATTTTGCAACTACTTTGTATTTTTATTTATTAAACTGTCAGTTATATCAGTTTCAGTAAAGTTCTGAACATTAAGAAAATAATGTATAAGTTGTCTGTCTATGCTACTTGAGCTACTGTGCAAAATTCCTATTGTCAAAACTAAAAATAGAGCCTGTACTAAATAATACAAATGAAGCCGAACACTGAAAAACACTCTAATGTTGTTTATACAGAAGAAAAGCAGAAAACAAAAAAAAATATCAGCATGGGATTAAAGCCATTTTCCAAAAATTTCCCACAGACTACTTCTCGTTCTGAAACTGACACTTCCTCACTAGCCAAAACCAAATCCACGCCAGATTTATCAAAATACAACCGATGTGGTTGTGTTTGTTGTTACAGGTGCTCCGAGCTCCATGACAGAATGAGACGCAGCCTCAGATGAAGACTCGAAAGACGCTGACGTTTTTAATCAACAGAAATGAGAGGCCGCTATCAAAAGCACTATGAAAAAAGAACTTTAATGCTACACTTATGGTTAGATGGCTGTTCTTTATCTAGTTTGAAAGATGCAGTAGCAGTGGGTGGACGAGGTACTTTTGAATTACTGTTTATGTGAAACAGAGATATGAAGAAAGACAGGATAAGGATGATGTGTAGCCACTTTAGTTTGCTACTGTGATTTTGTTTACATGTGTAAGACAGTGGAAAATGCTTACTTTCCAAAGTCTGATCTGTTCTGATCTGACATGTACGCTGTAATTTTTCGTTCCTTTTTAAACTCGACTGGGTACAAACAGAACTAGCAATTATCCAGTCATATCTGCCATTTAAAAATGGCAACCCAATAGAGATAAAACAAGACGTAGCATACAATGCGGAAGTAACCTACCACCTTTAGCTTCCATGTCCTTGAACAACTTACTTGTAGGTGTCTGTTATCCAAGGGACTTGGAATGCAATGACTGAGAGTGCAATAAAATGACTTACATTGTATTTTACATTGTCTTTTACTATAAGGGTCATCGTTCTCAACTTTAGGCCTACAACTCAGTTCACTCTGGTGCAAACTGTGCAAGGTTACAAGGGTTTTTTGTTCATTTTTATGGATCTCAAAGGACTATCACTTCAGCCTGTAGACTGGAGTATCATGGTTCCTGTGTTTGGGTTGTGCCAAAGGAAATTGCTCATTAGCAGTTTGATTACACAGGTATGCTTGGTTGAATTACATCAAGGCACCAAGGAGAACTTCTGAGAAACATTTTATGACTCTTTGCACTTTACAAAGAAAATTGTATTTAGCTATGCATAAACATGCAGCCTAGTTTACCAGTAAGAGTTTTTTCTCAAATGGATTTCAGTGACAAACAAGATAACAGTGGTGGCACTAAATCATTCCAAGATTATTTTGCATGGTCAAACATTTGTAATTATTTAATTATGAAAGATAGAAGTATAGGGAAGATAGGGAGTATACATAGATGCTGATCAGCAAAAATTGTGCATATTTTACATTTTCCTTATATTTCACATTTCTCTCCTTCTTATGATTTTGTGTTTTGTTCATTTTTATATCCCTTAGAGTTAAACAGGATGTTTTTAAGACTTGTATATGAATTATATTCTGATTTGTTGCCCTGTATTGGACCTCATTCAGAAGCAGTCTAGGCTGAAACACTCCTTTTAACTTCAGAGTGAGTGCCTGGGGCTAATCTGCTGTGGGCTGAATAGACAGATACATGGACATGGGTTAGTGTTTGTGACACCACAAAAACAGTCAACAAACACTCACTCAAGGTGTTTTTGCTGCTTAGTTTTCTTATGTGGACAATGGAGTGAACAATATGTTTTAAAACTAGCAGTATTTACTACATGAAGCTCTTTTATTTAAGCAACATGAGGGGAATTTGGTTTCGCATGATTTGAGGCCTTTAATTGAAGTGTTCATATGTGTGTGGTTGAGGAGAGGCTGGGTGGAGTATCTTTAATAATTGCAGATATTTCTAAAGGTCTAAAACTGGGCTCCAACTTGAGCTTCGTTTGTTACTGTGTCGTTTCTGGTTCTGCTCACTGCTTGTTGGATGATGCAATGCTGAATGTGAGTCTGAGTATTACCAACTAAAGTTTGCTTTCGGTGCTTTAATTGAATTCAACACATTGCGCTCATACATTTGTTTTTTTTTTTTTTAAAGAAATCTTTCCACAAAAGTATAAACCACAATCTATAAATAATCTGTCTGGCTGTAAATAAAACCTGCAGTCCAGCCTTGTTGCCTTATTTGTGACCTGTGCTTGAGCCGAAGGCCTTTGTGCATTCGGGCCTGATCTCAGTGTGTCCGTGGTTCGTTGCGCTCTGATTGATGGCTTCAGTGTGCTGCTAATTATTGGAGCGCATAAAAGAATGTTCGCTGCAGCAGGCCTCAGTTAGAGGTCAGACCCTAAATGTGAGGCTATCAGCTTTGGCCTCTATCACTTCATCTTGATGTATGAGTGCAGGGGTACAAATTAAACGTGATCCAGCCTCTTAGAGGCTCCTTGCTTAACAGCATACCATTTGGACTAATTTCTCCTCGTGATTAAGACAATAAGAGCACTATGCAGAATGCCGTAATTACTTCTCGTACAGACATCTGGATTTAGGTTCCCAAATGCAACTAGCAAACACTAACAGGTCTGACGGTTTAAAGGTTTGTGCAGACTCAGTGTAGGGACAGGGACCACTGCCATTGTCTTTGCTCTTCACTTTCTTTCTGACACTGAAAAAGCTGTAGATGTACAAATAACAGGTTTCAAAGTAGAATGCAGGTCAAGTGGCAAAACTGTTTGCTACAGTACACAGTAATGGTGAGGATAAATAGAGTGAAAATATAGGTGTGTGTGTTAAAAACCCTTCCTCTTTAGTATTTTGCTGCTTTGCCTGTGAATACTAGTAAGTAACTTTGTTTTGACCCCTTAGCAAACAATGTGATTAATTTGTTAGTGAGTTAGAAAACGATTGATGTTTTTCAAAATGATCAAATTTAAGTGGGATCCAGGGTGTGAAAATGTCCATTGGCTGTTCCTGGAAGTGCAGACTTTAGTGAAACAGAGAAACCTTTATTCATAAAATTTCATCGGGTCATAAAACATTATAAACCCTATTACAAATATTTATAACTTTATTGATAGTTTACGTGTACAAGATGTACATTCTTTTTTTTTGTGAAACAACAGAAAGCCAAAAAAAAAAAAAAAAAAATACAAACTCAATGACGATTCATGTTCGGGCATGCTTGTGTGTGAAATGTCGATCAGAATGGGATAGAACAAATTTCCGTGGAGCATCAAGAAAATTTCAACACAAAGTTCTGTGATTTTTTTTTTTCTATACCCACCATCCCTGAAATGTTTGTAAACTCGGACACGCTACATTTTTTAGTCAAACAAATGTTCTGCAGTCACACATTCACTTCAAACTGTTGCAAATGTAAGCATTTTAAAAAGTATATAAAAATAAATGCAAAGCCATGTAAAAATGTACACGTGAAATCAGACCAGTCAACATTTATAAACTTTCCGATAAAATAATAAATAAAAAGCACCTATGATCTCAATGAAACAAAAGGAAACATTCTTATAAACCCTAATGGTAGTGAGCAACAAAAAAACAAAAAAAACATCCCACAATGTATAATTTATTGTTAGAGGTAGACCTAACTAGGATCTACTAGTTTAAAGGCAATTAATGATGAAGCTGACAGCAATCTGTTACAGACAACAGGCTTGCAGACAATACTGTTCTTCCTCCTCTGACTTAAAATAGATACAGCTGCTTTTCATGACTGTTGTCCATAGAAGCTAATGGCTATTTGTGTTCATGTAATGGGGAAAGCAAAATATCATATTCAAACGTGGGTTAAAAACAATTCATTTAATACTGTAAATGATAGTGAAGCTTTAAATTCATTCACAATGTTATTCTAGGTATTGTTGTACTGAAGGGGTAGTCTTTGGTGGCTAGTTTAGCCAGAAAAAGGATATGATCCATGTCCCAAAAGTAACTGTTGTATATTTGTACAGAATGCAATGAACTGGCTTTGTCTACCTCAGTGTAACGTTGATGCCTCTTATAATGTACATATACAAAACATGTGTTTGAGTACCATCACACATGTGAAGTTATGGCACATGAGTGCAAATGAGCTAGCAACTGTTCATTTACACAGCTTTGAAAAAATGTGTGTGGAAAAAAAAACCCAGAATACATCAATATCAGTGCCCCCGAAAAAACAACGAAAAAGTGTTTTGTTGATTAGCAAACATCAAATGCTATTTGTTTCTCTTTTTTCAATATTTACAGTATTGCACTTAACTGCACATAGTTGCATTTCAGTTAAACTGATGTTTTTTCCTTAATACTTTAAATTACAAAATTGCAGTTACCCTTTTGAAAAAATGTCATTTAAATGTTTTGATGACGAGGCCCCAATTAGTCAATATTTCACCCCCTTATATAGAAGTAGTATTCTCTTGCAATAAGGATTGTAAACACCTTGATACAAGACCTGAAGTGCAAAAGCTAGTTTCACTTCTATTCCCAGGACACGGCACAAAAGAAATGACAGAGGGAAAAAAAACATACATGAAAATGAAAGCTAAAGTCATTCTGAATCATGCCCAGAGGAAATATACAGCAACATAGTGTTTCCTCAACCAAAAAGAAAGAAAAAGCACAAAACAAAAAAAGCAAAACAAGAATCGGACAGGAGAAATTCTCTGAAAACTGATGATTGTACCCTTGGTGCGAGTGCTGCTTCCCATCTGTGTCCATGGCGGGATGAAAAATCAAAAACTATACATCGACTCTAGGTGCGGATTATAGTGGGAGGTTGTCATGGCAGTGATAGTTGGGTGAATGTCAGTTACAATGGAGGCCAGCCCCGGTAGAGCTATCCTTCGTTTGAATGCATGCACTCAGCAGCGGTACAAGCAAACACAGTGGTTGGAGGCGAATGTGGCTGTTGCTCTTTTCTCAGCGAGGTTGAGAATCCCAACTTTTGAGTGTCTGTCCATTAGACCCCGCTCTGAAAGCACTGTTCAACCTCTAGCCTTCCTCAGCCACTGCCTTTCACTCTTTAAATTTTTTTTTTTGCTAAAAGTCTCCGCTGCTAACCGCTGGTTTTCAGACAGACATCCAGACATTTTTGTACGGTCCTGGGGCTGTGATCTGTGCCTGGAAAGGGCTGAGCCAGTGGCCTCCAAGCAGTCCTGCCTGTTGGGCGAAAAGTAAAAGGTGATTTCATTGGTATTTAATTACCTTTCTCTACAAGTGGTTTGTTTTGGCAGCTGGTTTTTTGTGACAATTTTTTTTCACGGTCTCTTTACCCCTTCCCCACCCCCTTCTCTTTCTCTTAGTACATTCTCCTCTCTCTGTAGTTTTTATTTTGTTTTTGTTTTAACTGTGAGTGCCGTGCCCTTTTTTCACAGGCGCAGTCTTGTGTGAGAAGCAATTATCAGTTCAGAGCTGTGGAGAAGCCCATGGGGGTCAGAGTCCCAGCGCCTCCGCATGTTTTCTTGCCTTGAGTCGCAGGTCAGCGATGCTGGAGTTCTTGCTGTTGCTCTTGGCAGCCGCTGCCACGGCGGCAGCCGCAGAGGCCGAGTCTGCCAGCGAGGCGATGGGCAGTCCGAAGGGTGGGGGAGGGAACATCAGGTACGGAGCGTGCGCCGCCAGGTGGGGGTGCAGGTGTGGGTGTGAGTGAGTCACCCCCTCTAACTGGAGCTGGGCCTGAACCTGCAGGCAGAGCAGAAAATAAGATGCAACATTAGTGTGTGTGTGTGTGTGTCCGGTGGCACAAAACGGCCTGGAGCAGCCCATGGAGAGCCAGAGATCCTGTTACAGACTCGGACACCGCACTCTTCCCCCACCCCTGCTGCGCTTCTCCAAAGGCTTCCACTAACTGCATGTTTTGACTGAAAATAGTCCAGTGCCGGCTCACTCAGTGCATTCTTTTTCATCTGAGCTAATTTTTTTTCTTTTTTTTCCCTCTTTTTTTTCAGGGTTGAATTATGCAGTGTGCTCAGACAACTTAATAGTCAAAGAAATCCCATCAGCTGAAAGTCTCAGCACATTAGTCTGGTCCACGTAGAAAACTTTCCATCCACACATGAAAACCTGCAACGTCTCGTAATCCTAATTATATATTCAATTGCATAAATAAACAATTTTGGCCCCAAAAAATACGCTCACATATACAGCCATAAATATTTATTCAGATGTATTCCTGAGCAAGAAGGGAAAAGAGGCAGGAGGGCCCAGCGTGAAATATCAAGTTGCACATCCTCTGTAATTATTTTACTAAGATGAGGTGAAAATTATACACCCCTTTAATAAAAAAAATAAGCCGCATTTGTTTTTTTTCTCTTCCTCGTGTGTCTTACTCTGCAGAAAAATCTTTAAAAAAAAGTTTGCAGCTTTCTGTTTTCGTAGCCAACTAAAGCACAACATGTGTCAAGCTGTACTGAAAGTGGAAAATGCTTTGCCAGTGTTGTCTTTCCTCTGTTTGTCATATAAGTGGGCCCTGAATGTAACACAGGCTTTTGAAAAGTGAATCGGTCACATTTAAGTAGACTTTTGGAAAAATAACTTCATGTTCAAGGAAGAAGTAAATGCACTTCAGCATGAAGTGGGTGCAAGGCAGTTCAGAACACACCACACACACATACACACTGGCTGAGTTTGAAATAAAATCTGTACCAAAGGCCTACAGCCAGAAATCAGACCTGTGTGGACTATGAGAGCTACAGGTGGCACACACTGTGTGAGAAGGTGCAAAAAAAACGCAGATCTCAAGAGCAAATCGGTGCAAACACACACGAATAAACTGCTGCACAGCTTCATCAACCCCCCCCCCCACCCCCCCGCCCCCGCCCGCTCCCCCTCCACCACACACCGGATCAGATGTCTCCCTGGGTCTCTAATCTCTCCTCTCCTCGAATGAGGCGGAGGTGAAAAGTCATACACACATAGACACACACACTCGAACACACACCTAGAGAGAGACACACACACACCTAGGCCTGCGGACAGCTCGCGCTAAAGGCCAAAGAGCGCTGCTGCTGCGCTCGGCCCGGGTTTACCTTTTCAGGCTCAGATGTGTGGAGCGATTGTTCGCTACAGTCAGAGACTATAAATGTAACTCCGAAATCCGGCTGCTCGCACTCTTACAACCCTTACCATTTTAAACAGCGTTTGAAACATGGAAACGTCCTCGTACCTGTTGGAAAGGCATCCTCAGAGCGCCCATGTTCACGTACGGAGCGACTCGACACGCGTCCAGATGACTGGCCGAGCCCAGGATCACCCCTGAAACACACCAAAACCAGCACGCTTA
>JBBPDB010000002.1:6472393-6474893 GCA_037974465.1 Brachypetersius altus | reverse complement strand
CTATCTATCAGTATATATCATATATCTTAGATAGATAGATAGATAGATAGATAGATAGATAGATAGATAGATAGATAGATAGATATATAGATTGGTTGATGTAGATTTAGATATAGATAAACACATTTAGATATACATACATATATTCATATATAGATATTTAGTTATACTTCGATACGATATTCAGTGTACATAGTATATACAAACACACTTGTTTACACATTCCGTGTTTCATTCATGAAACAGCGATGTAATCCAAACAGCACCTGCCCACTTTCACTAGATTTTAATGTAAACATTATTAAACAGTGAAATGAATCATTTGCTGAGCTCTGTCCAGTTTATTACTACAGAGAACGTGTTACATTTAAATGTAAGTTTCTGAACAATTGCAGTAATCTGGCCGTTTAAACAGACTGAGATCAATTTTAGAGTCACTGCCTTGTAGATAAAACTACAAATATAGAGCGAACTTTATGATATTATAAATTACAGAACGTTGTGTTAATTACGTTTTCAATTCCCAGCGACAACTGCTGGTAATAATAATAATAATAATAATAATAATAATAATAATAATAATAATAATAATAACAATAATAATAATAATCACAAAATTGTTATAATGCGGTCATTATAATAACAATAAAAAAGAGTAGCTTTAAAATTATTTTTAGTAGGAGTAGTATTAAATGCTCACGTATTTAAAGAACACATTTTAGAAAACCATTTTAATAGATATTTAAACGTTTTATTCTTCTTCTTAATAATAATAATAATAATAATAATAATAATAATAATAATAATAATATTACTACTACTACTACTACTACTACTACAAGAACAAGGCTCTTGTAAGCTCATGCGCTATAATAAATCCAACGCTTTCTTACATTAATAAAAATCGCATGACTTTCTTTATATTGTTTTCTCTGTTTTTCCGGTTTTCTCTGTTTTTGTTTCCTGTTGTTTTCTAGGTGCGCGGTCCGGTGTGTGTGAGAGTGTGTGAGGAGTTAGTCGGCCGAGAGGGGTCTTTCTGCTCCAGTAAAACTTGGTTTCCCGCCTTGTGTTCCGGTTTCGAGGGTCTCGGACTGGTTTAACGCTGCTAAACCCGACCGTCCCGAACCGTCCCGAGTTTTACCGAGACGAGTCGAGGGGAGATGGACGGCCCCTCACACACATACCCGCTCCAAACTCGCGCTCCCGGCGGTCTCTTAAGGTTAGGAGCGGGTTCGTGGGTGTCTATGTGAGAGTGTGTGCGTGTGTGTGTGTGTGTTTCCGCTCTCGCGCCAGAGAGTCAGAAGCCCCTCGGAGTCTCACTCACCCTCGGCGGCTCGCGCCGCGCTGAATTCCTTCAGCTTCTCCTTCTCCAGCTCGACGTGCTCCTTGAAGAGGTGGACAGGGCAGTGGTTGGTGGTCTCGGTTATGTCCTGCAGGCTCTCCGGGTTGTTCAGCTCCCTCGCCCGGGCCAAGCCACTCTCCAGCACCTCCCGGTACGTGATGCCATCCTTGCTGCTCTCCTTGGTTTTCTGATCGAAGGACTTAGACACGAACGCCGTGAGCTCCTCCATGGCTGGAGAGTCGAGACTCATCCGTGGATTCCACTTTAAAGCGGCCCTCTAGCGCGGGGTGGGGTGGGGTTTAGGGGTGTGTGTATGTGTGTGTGTGGGTGAGTGTGTGAGCTCCCACACTCCAACTCTTCTGCCTGTGTTTTGCACATGTGAGTATTTATAGAGGGCGGCCCGGTCCGGCCCAGCCCCCCCACCACCACCACACACACACATACACACACACACACACTACACACCATCAGCCCTCCCACTCCCCCCTCAGACCCGCGTCTGGGGCAATTACAAGCACCTCCACGCGCAACTTTCAGCAGCTTCTGCTCACATCGGTTCATCAGAACACACGCACACACACACACATGGTACCACGCGGGCTTTTATTACTGCAATTAAGTGTCAAGAATTAGTGCTGCTGCCGCTTTTCTTCACCATGGACAGTTTTTACCCTGCTTGTGCGTTTATGTATTTATTTATTAAATACCAGTTTTAACATAAGATACAGCAACAAACTCAGAGTGTAACGTTGGAGGATTTGCTTTAATTATCCAAAAATATATATAAAAACAAACGGCGCAAAGAATCTGTTTCTTGTGAGGAAAATTAACGCAGAAGAAACACAAGGCGACTTTTAACGTTTACAGCGGTGTAGTTCGTTTTATGAACTTAATTAAAATATATGATGATGATGATGATGATGACGATGACTATTATTATTATTATTATTATTATTATTATTATTAAATTTGCAATGTTATTAATGTTATTGTCCTTAATAATAGGAATTATTATAATAATAATAATAATAACAACAACAACAATAATAATAATAACAATACTAATACTAGTCATTATTATTATTATTATTATTATTATTATTATTATTATTATTATTATTATTATTTATTCCTAACCCTAAGTAACAGGACTGGTGT
>JBBPDB010000002.1:6448455-6471454 GCA_037974465.1 Brachypetersius altus | reverse complement strand
TGATGATGATGATGATGATGATGACTATTATTATTATTATTATTATTATTATTATTATTAAATTTGCAATGTCATTAATGTTATTGTCCTTAATAATAGGAATTATTATAATAATAATAACAACAATAATAATAATAATAATAATTACAATACTAATACTAGTCATTATTATTATTATTATTATTATTATTATTATTATTATTATTATTATTATTATTATTTATTCCTACCCTAAGTAACAGGACTGGTGTGATTGTATGATACTGAAAATAAATAAAACATTTTCACCTCCATTCCTTAATCGCGGCTTTGGAACTTACTGTTTCTTCATTTGTTTGTTTGTTTATTAATTTATCTATGCGTTTTTGTCCTTTATTTATTTCTTTGTGTATTTCTTTAATAGTGTGTAAATAAGGATTTTGGGCTGATATATGACCGTTATGTTGGAGTGTTATTATAACAGCCCTCCTCATTGCTCACACATTAAATACGTTATGCTCTCATTTGCCTTTAATTATTTAATTAAATTAGAGAGGCCAGACGGTTACGTCAAATTTACATCATGTGTTGTGTGTTTTTTTCTCCTCTCAGTTGTTCTCACTGTTTCAGTTCTGCAGTACTACTCCGGAGTCTGCTCGGCTCGCGGGTCTCAGAGTCCGATGCCCCTGTCCCCCTGAATGTGAGTGTGTGTGTGTATGTGTGTGTGTGTGTGTGTGTGTGTGTGTGTGTGTGTGTGCTCTGGGAAAACTCTGCTCTGACGTGGTTCTGGTAGGACCTTATTTAAGGCGCGCGCTCACATTTAAGGATTCACAACACCCTGAGATTCAGCACCCAAAGAGCTCGGATCACATACACACACACGAGCGAAATGTTACAAGATTTACAATTTTAATGGCATTTTAGAAATCATATAACAATCACAAATAAAAAAAATACACATATGACACTATAATGTAATTTATTATGTCAATCGTGTCAATTTTGTTTTTAGAATTTGCCAATGTTATTTAACGTTTGTGCTCATCAAAGTGGGCGGTGAAAATGGTTCTAAAGACAAATCCCCCTTAAAGTGGCACCAGTCCTGAAGCTGCATCTCTCTCTCTCCCTCTCTTTTTATACCTCTCTCTCCCCATTTTATTCTCTCTCGCGCGCGCTCAGTATCTCCCCCTCTCTACCTCTTTTTTTTGTAGGTGTTTGGGCTTGTGTTTGGTTAAATATATTAATTTTAATATTAAAATTAATGTAGACTCAGAACCACAGACTCACACACGCGTGGAAAAGGCAGGTGTGTTTTCTGATCTTCAGGTGTAACAGTGAGGAGCACAAAAACGCACAAAGACATATAAAAATACACAAACTCACAAAACACACCAAACCCACAAACACAAAACATAAACGAGCCATCAGTTCTGAGTGATCTTAAACCTGGTGCTTGATTCACCAACTACTCTCCCTGCATGACCCCCACCCCTCCGTCTCTCTGTCTCTCTCTGTCTCTGTCTGTCTGTCTGTCTGTCTGTCTGTCTGTCTCTCTGTAAATCAGCAGTGTTCATTATTTAATCCTAATGAAGCTGAGGGTCTGTGAGTGGCTGTGGCCGAACTGAGGGTAGACAGTCTGATGGATTGCGGCCCATATTCGAAACTGAAATAAATAAATAAATCGTCAGGAAAAATGTCGATAGCAATTTTGAACGCAAAGCCGCAGCGAGCATGGAAATTAAACCGCGTCTTTTCTTCAATTACAGTGTGTTTCGTGTGAAACTGGGGAATCACCCGACTTTGGTGTCGATGTGTCTGTGTGCGTGTGTCTTCATTGTCACACAGCCCTCACGAACCTGTCGAAATAGACCCAGTTTTATGAAATTCATTTTTAAAAGACTGCTTTTGACGCTTCATGTTCTGAGAATTTTCTTTTTTTTAAATTTTCCAATCACGTGATCTTGTGAGTGGAAAAAAAATCTGCGATTTCTTTTTGTTAATTCGCGTTTCATTCTTCGTTTCTTTTCGTTTTTCAGTTTATTTTTGCTTGGTTCTCTGCTGCTCTGGGACCTCACCTCTCACTTTTCGAGACATATAATTTCATATAAAATAATAAGGAGCCAAAAATAGGAGAATAAAACGTTCCTATGTCTAGGGATAAAGGGGTATTGGCCAGTTTAGCAGAGTGTAGATGGAAAATGTGTCCCTGTATATTTAAAGATAAATTATATGATTCACCATAGTAAAGTCAGATAAGCTGTAGGGAGACATTGCAGATTCAGCAAATCTGTAGTTCTTCTGTTTTCATGTACTCCCTGAAGATTCACCACCCATGTACACTTATTATGAATAGACACACTGTGATTAGGCATGGATATAGATGTTGGGTGTAGAAACTCTGCTAACAGAAGTTGGTGTAGATGTTCTGCTGTCAGATGTTGGGTATAGAAGTTCTGCTGACAGATATTGAGTGTAGAAGTTATGCTGCAGATGTTGCGTGAAGAGGTTCTGCTGCAGATGTTGAGTATAGAGGTTCTGCTGCAGATGTTGAGTGTAGAGGTTCTGCTGCAGATGTTGAGTGTAGAGGTTCTGCTGCAGATGTTGAATGTAAAAGTTCTGCTGACAGATGTTGAGTGTTGAAGTTCTGCAGACAGATGTTGGGTGTAGAGGTTCTGCTGCAGATGTTGAGTATAAAAGTTCTGCTGACAGATGTTGGGTGTAGAGGTTCTGTTGCAGGTGTTGGGTGTAGAAGTTCTGTTGACAGATGTTGGATGTAGAAGTTCTGTAGAAGTTCTGCTGATAAATGTTGGATGTAAAGGCTTTGCTTACAGATGTTAGGTATGTAGAAGTTCTGTGACAGATGTTAATGTAATATTTCTTTACATGTGTGTAGATGCTTTGCTTACAGATGTTACGTGTAGAAGTTCTTTGACAGATATTGGTGTAGCCTTTCTTTGCAGATGTTGGGTGTAGAAGTTTTGCTTACAGATGTAGAAGTTCTGTTGCAGTTGTAGAAGGTCTTGGGTCTGTCACGGTGGCAAGGGCTACTCCCCCACGACCGAGAGCTCTCTTTGAAACAGCAGACTGGAACCCAGCGGTTCATTCTGAAGTGCGTTTATTTACAACAGGAAAACAAAAGGGCACGCGGGAGTTTCAAGCAAGACAGGAACATGGTAAACAGAAAGCTCCTAAAGACATATGCTCATACAGACGATGGACCGATAACGTGAAACCTAAACACACAGACTTAAATACGGAACACAATCAGGGGACTGAACACAGACAGGTGGCAACTCAAAAACATGTGACACAAGCACGAACACAGACCAAGACATGACTTCAAAATAAAGGCCCTACACACACTGAAAACATGAACCAACAGAACAGGGAAACAAACCAAAACATGAACAGAAAAACCAAGAACCATAAACTAAAGAGCAGTGGCCCTAACTGGCCACTGACCAGACCGTAACAGGGTGCTTGCTTTTGGTTCCCAGTTTTAATTCTACTTACATTATACTGTTGTGTGCAGACTGGTGCTTTTAACTTATGTTACAGATGTTTTATGGTTATTCATCACATGGCTGTAATGTGGGGTCTTCAGCCTCTCCTGGTATTTCTGCAGTGCCTCTGAGTGCTTGGCACAAATTGTCCTGAATCATTCCCGATGTTTCTCTTTGTCTCTTGGCCGGGACAGCAAGCAACCAGGTCTTATCCGTTACAATGAATCTCTTTGATTGTTTTTTCTGTTGCAAGAAAACACATTTGAGTCCCATGGCTGTCCTGCAGGAGGCCAAGCCACGTTGTCTGTTTGGAGCACAACTTCAGTTTCATGTCTCAGCCGCCATACTGTCCCACTCCCGGCTCTGGTCTGAGTGCTGCAGCTTTAAGCAGCTCACTCGCGGAGAAGGGGAGAGTCAAGGCTTTTTTCTTCTCCTGGAGGGACTTGGGCTAACCCTGACAAATGCCAAAACAGCTTTTGAACTTGCTCACTCATTCAGATTAATCCCTTATGTGCGTTAGATGAATGCTTATAAATTCATTTTTAACGTGGTGCCCATTCGGCATGTTGTTCTCAAAGACGTTTTTGTCCACACTGATTAGTCTAGGATTTAAAGGGACACTTAAGACCAGGGGCCTCCCAGAAGGCCCGCTGACAATTTTTTTAATGATGTTAAGCATGAACACACACACACACACTTACATACACACTCTCGAAAGATTATGACCAGCAGCGGACTCCCAGTGGCCTTATCCCTCCACTGTGTAGGTTTTGTCACATTTGCAGTTTTATTACAGTCAGAATTAGATGTATCCCTTTATGGAAAGTGGAGAGGGGGCTTTGCAAGCGGACTGATAAAAAAACTTGGTGCCCTAAAGGGTTCCTTCTAAAGTTCATAAATGTTTGTAATTTATTTTGTAAATGAAAAGAATAATCACATAACCTCTGCGTTTAACAGTTTGAGGGCTCTTCCTTGAACTCCATAAAGATTCTTCGTTAATTCATTTACACCCTTTGAAAGGTTCTTTAAATCGCTGGCATCTTTATGTTCAAGAGTGTAATGCCAAACAAACAAGCAAAAAAGGACAAATCAAAACAACAACAACCAAATTATATTTGTAAAAATGTATAATAAATATTTTTCACGTAGTTCCCTGTGACAATACTGCTATAACATAGACATGTGTTGTTTGTTTGTTTGTTTGCTTATTCATTCATTCACTCACTCATTCATTCATCCAAGGCTGTGCTAATTATCTCTGATGTGTCAAAAATACCAGAAGTAGGCCATGGGCATACAGAGTGAGCAAGTAAAGGTCTGTGTGTGTATGAGGGAGAGAAGAGAGAGAGTAGAGAGAGCGAGCAGGGGACCCCTAGAGGATGTGTTTGTTTTAAAATGTTTTTTTTTCTTCTACTCCTGTCTGCCCACAGGGTGAAGGCTCCCGACTCAAAAGAGGCATGAAATTGACTTCATACCGTAAAACGCTGAGGCGATTTGTTGGGAAAACACAATAATCCACAGACTATTCCTCAAAACCTCCTGCTAGCATCTCTCCTTCCATCCACCACAGATCTCTTCTCCCCAGCGGTGAGTGTGTGTGGAACTGATCCCCACCATTCATTCATGACTGATAGTGTCAGTACCTGCAGGCCCCAGATCAGTCCCTGTAAGGTCAGTTACACAGTTCATTATCTTATCTGGTACTAAAAAGTGAATAACCATTCACTATATAAAAATCTTATACAAAAATCCTGTCCATTTATTAATGGAGCATTCATTGCGTTTAAATAGCTGGTTCACCTTGAAAGCTACTAAAGCTCCTGAATGCTAGCACTGACTGATGAAGGTGTATCTAATACTATCACTATCATATTATTGCTTTTATTTTTAATAATAGACACAAAGTGACCAGCTGACATTCTACAACTACTATTATTGTAATATTCCCCTCTCGTTCAATAATTCATGGATATTTAATTTGAAAATTCATATAAATTTCACATCAGCTCAGCACTTACAAGGGAGGCTCTATTAGAAAACAATTATGAGGCTTTATTGGTTATTAATGATTTTCAGAGAGAGGAAGTGATCTGAAGCCATTCGTCACTTTCAAGAAGGACTTTCCTAACTTCAGCACAGCCTTGCTTGGAAGAAACAGTTGTAACAGTTCAGTGATGCCTGGTCAAATGACAGGGTTTGTTGATTTTCTTAATACAATTAAGTTATAATGGACAATTATTGTTTAAATGCAAATTTATCACAAAAAGAAATGTAAAACAATACGTAAAAAATAGCAGAAAATTTCATATGTAAGTTTGTTCCCTGTGGAGAATCTGTACTTATTTTTAACTTAAGTGTGTCTTTTCAGTGGTGGTGTTTTGAGTCAACTGTAGCCATTTGAAATAATGTGTGTGTTCATATGTTCATCTAAATGAAAACTTGAGAAATGTGGAAATTTGATTTTGGGGGCATGTCACGGTTTGAACTTGATTTAGCAGAAACTTTTTTATAGACAGGGCATGGTGTGTGTGTGTGTGTGTGTGTGTGTGATTTGGGGGGGTTATAGTGAAGATTCAGATGTGATGAAATATGACTCATATAGCAGCTACAATGTTTTATCTGTCACAGGTCAAAGGCCCATGTAGCCTGCTAGATGAGACATGACAGGGGAATTTCAGTAAGAGGATCTTTCCTGATGATATCTGAGTTAATAGCCTTAGACCCCGGGGGAAATAAGAAAGCTCGGTACAATAAACTCCAATCAATACCAAAAGAAAGATTTTATAAAAGATGCACAACACAGTGTTTTAACTCGCCGTTCGCAGATAAGCTTCACGTTTATTACTCACTCAGTCTGTGTGTGTGCGTCTGTGTGTGTGTGTCTGTGTGTGTGTGTGTGTGTGTGTGCGTGCGTCTGTGTGTGTGTGTGTGCGTCTGTGTGGAATGATGCGTGTGAATGCTGATGCTGGCCAAGGCCTGTGAGAAGCCTGCTAGTTTCTGTATGCTCCGAGGCAGCGAAACCCATAGACATGATTATATATAGCGGTGAATCACAGTGTCAATTAACGAAACAGGCTTAAAATCTGATGTGGGATTTGAGGTTAACCTGTTTCTGCCAGCTTAAATGATACAGGGTCCTGAAGGGGAAATCTGGTGCAAAATATGTTCCCTAGACACACACTACCCCAGTGAATTCTGTTAATTAGGGTTAGAGAGCATTAGTGCTGGACGATACTGATGAAATATCATGATGATGTTTGATGACATTTAATTTGCATAGTAAGATAATGCACCCATTCCTGAGTACTGAAAACGTAAAATAATGTCTTACAAACCTGGTATTTTGTTTCTCGTAAAAGTATACTAAAGAAAGCCTTCTCCTCAGTATTATAAACATTAATCAACAGAAAGTAAATTACTCTATTATTTATTTAGTCTTTATGTAGTTTTTATATTACTTTGGAATAACCTGGAGCACTTGATAAATGACAAAATTTCAGTTTAACGAAATGGTTTAGACGAAAAGAAAGTCATGCTGATGGTTGGAACGGGACATCTGAAGTGTCTCTAAAATCAACCCCACCGTTGTTCTTAAAGGTTATTCAATTGTTCAAAATACATTGCCTAATGCTTGAGACATTGTTTACTGATAAAATGAAAACATTTTGGTCTTTAAAAATAGTGAGCACTCCATTCAAGGTGGAGAGGTATGTACAAAGCACGGTAAGACAAAAGACCCTAAGAAACCTTATAGATCAACTTAGGATATAAAACGTGTGGGTTCTCTGTTCATTTAGCATCCTAAATAAAATGGCTATATATTGCAACTCCTGGTCTTTATCACCATCGTTCTCTATAATGCACTGATCAAAATTTTATCTTGGTGATTCAATTATTTTATTTTTGAAAATTAAGCAAAATAGGTGGAATTCCACCTTTTAGTTTTTGTCACCTAATCATTGTTGCTGAAATTAGAAGTCAGTATGTTGTGTCACTGTATAACAGTATAGATGACACTGTCCAGCCCTAGAGTGCATCATTCAAGCAGACAGAAGAGCGCACCACTCTTACTCGTCCATAATCTTTTTTTTCCCCTTAGTCTTTCGCGAAGAGGCCCGGTTGTTGCATGTCTACAGAAGAAGTAGAATCAATAAGAGCTTGTAATGGTTGGATTGTGCAGTGAAGCATTGATTTGGTTGAGGTGGATACGTTTTGCTTGTAAGGAAAGCCAAAGAGTTTTGCTTACTGTAAGTGAGCGGTTAAGTGTATGCAGGTCCATGTCATTATTACAGGCTAAGGGGCTCTTTTGTCACTTGACGACAAGCTTCCATTTGATATGAAGTCAGACAAGCTTTTGTGGAGCCGTCCTACACTTGCTCAATCATGCAATTAAATGATTTTTTTTATGTCGCATTTCTTTTTTCGTTGCCCGACGTTCGGTTGTGTGGCATGTCCATTTGTTGGGGGTGATTTATGCAGTCATCTTAAGAAGCAGAAGTCACCGATCGGCAGCCTCATTAAGATTAATTAGCGCAGGGATGCAGAGTGGCAGGCTTGATTAAGAGCCACTGGAGATGGCTAACACTGCTGAGTTGAGGGCGAGTAGATTCTTTCCCTTATCCCCCCTACCTCCCCTTTTTCTTGTTTCCTCTTTCTCTCTCTCTCTCTCTCTCTCTCTCTCTCTCTCTCTCTCTCTCTCTCTCTCTGACTCTTTTTCTCTCTTACTCTCCCTCTCTCTTTCTCCCCCTCAGGCCTGAGGGTTTGAATGGTAGGAGAGAGATAGGTGGGGGGACTGAGGGGGACCACCATCTGTAGACGAGTCTCCGAGTGGAGTCACCAGTCGCCCCCATCTGTCACGCTATGTTCTCCTGTCCCCCTGGGCTTAGCCATTCAGCCGCAGCAACAACCAGCACTGGACACAGGTTAGAATCAACGAGACTCACACACACCGACCCCTCAGCCAGGGGGCTATAGATCAGGACAAGTTGCAATGATACAGATACGACAGCCATGAACAAAACACTTCTATGCATTCATTTGGAGATAACTAGACATCAAGGGTCAGATTTCACTTATCAAAAAATCACTGCATAAATACAAGGTTAAATGAATACAATTCCCAAAATGAATGAAAAATGACTAACATATCAACAAGGGGCTATATATCAGTAAAGTTGCTTTAATGTAAGTGCGACAACCACTATACTACAGATGTTAATGGCTTTCATAAAGTTACACCAAAATATTTGCATAAATACAAATCTGTGATTTAAAAATTCTCATAAAGCGGTAAAATGTAAAATGAATGTGAATGTAATTTTTTTTCAAGGCTTCTGTTTTTTAAGCTTTTTTTTCTCCTGAGGTCCATTTATATTTGTGTAGATTTAAGTACAAGAAATAGTCATGATTCACATTGTTACTACCATTTCCCAGGCTCTCTTTATTCCTTTGAAATAAACTGGATGTTTTTGTTTCTGTGCCTTTAAGGCTGGTATATGTAAATGAACTCTGTTCTGTCTGGTGGCATTGAATTGTGCAGTTTTAGCGAAAACTCTCCTTATAACTTCAGCATGCATGGTTGTGGATAAACTACTGTAGGCAAATGTATGTATATATGCGTAAATTCTTTGCCTCTTGTGACATCACATGAACAGTGACACATTAAAAAAGGCTGTTTTTGCAGCTTAGTTTGTATGTACTATATGCACTGAGAAATGAAGGTTATGTTTTGAACCTTTCATAGTGTTTACATTCTACATAAGAAAATTAAAAGCAGATTCCATGATAGGGGCCCTTTAACAAAAAAAAGTCAAACACTTTTTTGGAAATATGACTTTTTCTTATGACACTGATGATGTTTTGCAAAAATATTGTTCATGCGTGGGAGAGATTGTGTGTGTGTGTGTGTGTGTGTGTGTGTGTGTGTGTATGTGTGTGCACTAGCAACAATCAGGAAGCACCCTGAGGCAGTGTCTGTTGGCGAGTTGCAGGCTTTGAAAAGCCAAAAGACTGGCTCTCATCTCCCACACAGCTTCTTTAGTTGCAGGCACAGCCATGTCCAGTCTATTGGTACATGGACACTGTCCGCCAGAGGCCCAGAGCAAGCGGATGCATATAAAATCTTGTTAAGTGATAAAAGATATTGTGTACCGCCTTCTAATCACACCGCCTGTCATTGCACATGTTTTTGAGGATCAGAAACTGTGTGCATTCAGAGCATCCACATGACACAAGGGTTCATTTACACACTTTTTTTTTTAAAGGTGCCACTAAATGGTCTTTGAGTGATGACATAGAACATCCATTTTAGGTTGCTTAAAAAATCACAATAAAAAATAAAAGAGAGGACCTTCACCTTCTTCCTAGAGCCTTATGTGGAAGTTCTTTAAAATCAATTTAGGTTCACTTACAAAAATGGTTCCTCAAGGAGCCATACACTGAAATGTTCATTAAGAAATCATAAGGATTGATAAGGATCATGACCCATGGATATACACCCTTAAAAAGGAGTAAAGGCAACCGTTTTACATATAGAACCTTACATCAAATATAGTCAAATATCCTTTTTTCAGTAATTAATAAAACCATTTTTGTGAAGAGTGTAGAGCCAAACATGATGAATTGATTGTGTATTATGGTCATATATGAGATTCTTGGACAGATTGCTTTGATTTCAGACTGAATTCTAATAGGGTGACAAGATTCATATTAGATTTTATGTTATTTACATTGATCACAGCACTGAAGCTCTTAATCTGTGCTTACCTTCACTTTGATTTCTGTTGAAAAAAGAATGAACCAATTTTGAGTTGCAAATATTAAATATCAGACTCATTTTTCTAAAGCATTTCAGTCAAATATGAAGAGAGAGAGGAGGATAAAGCCTCTGGCAGATCAAAAAAAAAAAAAAACCTCTGCAACTATAAGCAACAATTGATTCCATCTCAATTTCTTTGACATACCTGAGGTGAGCGTGAAGCTGAAAGAGATCCGGAGGTGCTGTCATATGAAATATAAAACATAACAAATCTGCCACTGAGCACCAGAGCAATAGAGCTCTCATTATAGAACGGTCCTAATCTCTCCACCAGCACACGCAATATCTTTCACAAGGCCTGCATGCATAATCACAAAATATTGGCCGCATTAGCAATCACACACCGGTTTGTGGCAAAAAATACCCCTACAATATCAGAGGGAAAAAAAGGAGAGGGGAAAAAAAGAACATGACGTAAAGCAAATGGCCTAAAGCCTCGGAGCCATGCTCCATTCAAAAGTTGTTTTCCTGAGAATTAGGCAATTCACTAATGGTGTAAATGCTGTTAATTAGCCACGCAGAAGCCCAAACAGGCTTTTTTGCCTGTAACTAATAAGAAATCAATTAGCTAATGAATTGGTCATTAAGTGAAAAGCTAATCTTAGCCTGGGTATTTTTTTAATGATTTTGCCTATGATCCCGTCTAATTGCCGTTGTCATACAGAGCTCTCAGCTTTCAGCATGGCTAATGAAGCTTCATTAGATCATAACTGGCACTCTTGGAAGATTTAGAGGCAAACCTGCTTCCCAATTATTTTTAATTGCCAGACATTTGCACAAACAAGTGCTGCACCTTGCAGAACAGGAGAGGAGATCTGGCATCGCTGGTGTCTCCTTCATTACTTCATTTGAAGCGATTAGAGCCATGCGCAGGGTTGCTGTTGTGCTGCTGTTTTTTTCCCCCAATCTAAAGAGCCTCATCATTTCAAACCTGTGGGTTATTGTGCTCTCCATCACTTTGATTTGCGCCCAGCGAGAAAGCTTGTTTCTCCCTGCTCTGTGGCAGGCTCAAACACACACAACACACAACACACACACAAATACACACTCATGTATCTGAACATACGCAGACATTTTCACATAGACACAGACACACATATATACTCACACAGTGGAATTATATATATATATATATATACATATATATATATATATATATATATAAATACACATACAGTCTATCTACACATGTCAGCTGGAAACAGCGGGTGCCTCTCAGCTATGAATACAAAACAGTGGAGTTTTTTGTATTCTTTCCCTATTAATGCTGCCTGACAAACTCAAGTTTCCACTTTTCAGGGCCACCAGCTAATAAGGCAGAAAAGTGCCTCTTCTCTGGTGACATATGTTTTCAATTTGACCCAGTGAAGTCTCTGAAACGTGCTCGATTTGAACATAAAATGCACTTGGTGGAACAAAAAAGCAGAGGGTGTCTACCCAGAAGGTATCTACATCCAGGATGTGGTGCTTTTAACAGCTTGTTTCATGGTACAGTTTTTGAAACACCTAATTTTTATATTGTCTTACAAGCAGCTATGCGTGTCTAAAACTCATGTCATACTTTTATATCGTAAAATCATCAATGGTTGAATTTACAGTTTTATGTGGCTTGGATTTTTGATTCTTTCCATATGATCTTCCACCTAAAACGAGGTGTTGAGAGCAAGCTATTTCGGCCTATGGACCAAACAAAGTATTTATTGTTCTGTTTGAGGAGGACTTCACTTCCCAGCACCCTCTGCACACTTCTGGGTACCCTACATTAACACATTTTCTTGGGTAAGCAGTCTGACTAATATGCATCCATTTGCTTTGCCAAAATACCATGCCTTTCAGACACTTATTCCTGGAAAATAAGAGCGAGTTTGTGTTTGTGCCGTGGTGGGTGAGTGAGAGAGGGCGAGAGAGAGAGTGAGAGAGGGCGAGAGAGAGAGTGGGGGGTGGGGGGGATGGCTGGTGTGATTACACTGGGTGGCTTGGTTTTCATTGAGCTTGAATGGAACACCAGATGTCTATCAATATTTAGTAGTAAACATCACAAACATGCATCATGATGTGGCAGCTGAGTGTGTGGCGTGGTAAAGTGTGGATAAAAATCTGGCAACACTTCAGTTATGCTTGGTATAGTGTTCCTGCTCGAGGATTTCAAAACAAAGCAGAAAAGCAATACAAGCTCAGAATATTTCTACCACAAATTCCTCTATTTATCAATCACTCATGAATTTTCTCACTTAAATGCCTAATGGATGTATACAGCAGTTTTTATTGAACTAATCCATGACCACAAATTGATTTATCCACTGAGTACAGGCCATTTGCTCAGATGGTATGAAGATAAATAGATCATATGCACCATCATGACTTTATGCTGTAGTCTTGGTATATGCTGCAGTCTCAGTAAATGCCATAGTGTCAGAACACTCAAACATAAATGAACAGAAAAAACACAATGCTTTGCACATAGAAGAACCACCTTTGGTTTCCTAAAGGTCTTTGGAGGATTTTACAGAACTCATTTTGTCAGTGAACTGCATGAGAGGGAAGATTTTTGGTAAACTCTTTAAACCTTTTTCATCCACGCAAATCATTCAAGCATGGTTCTTTTTTAAGTGTGTACCCGCTTTAATGTTAATCTATGCTGTAGTCTCTGTAAATCCTGTAGTGCTGCTGTAATCTTGTTGTGTGGTGTGTTTAGGTCATGTCTTATTATATGCTGTAGTCTCAGGGTGCAGGCTCTTGTGTCTGTAGTAGCGGGGTATGCTATAGGCTGAATTAGCTATAGTCTCAATATATGCTGTAGGCTCAGCATATGATGAAGGCCCATGCTGGTGTAGTCTCAGTGTATTCTGTTGGCTGATGTATTGGTAGTCTTGGTGTATTCTGTAGGCTTGTGTATCTGTAGTATCTGCGTATTCTGTACTCTTATGTAACTGTAGTCTCAGTGTATTCTGTACTCTCAAGTAACTGTAGTCTCAATGTATTCTGTACTTTTGGTGTATTCTGTAGGCTTATGTAACTACTCCTGGTATATTCTGTGTTCTCATGTAACTGTATTCTCTGTGTATTCATTAGGCTTGTGCAGCTGTGATCTCTGTGTATTCAGTGTTTTATGTATTCCTAGTGTCTTATGTATTCTCATGTCTCTGTATACCTGGTGTATTCTGTTGGCTGGTGTGTCTGTAGTCTTGGTGTATTCTGTAGGCTTGTGCAGCTGTGTGATGTGTCACTTGGAATCACTCTCCTGTGTCACCTGGAAGCTCCGACTGCAGCAGATGATCCATCCAAATTGGGCAGTGCAAACAAATGTTGAAAGAAAGGTCGCAAATTAAAAGTCTGTTTCATATTGCATTTTGCTGGATTTCAAACTCGATAAACTAGATGAAATCAAATTAGGCCGTGTATAATTTAACTTTATGATGCAGGGTTGAGCATATGCTCATTCATCCAATTGAATCATTTGAAATGTACACAGTAGGGTTTTGGAGCTGGCAAGGCTGAGTGTGTGTGTGTGTGTGGGTGTGTGTGTGTGTGGGTGTGTGTGTGTGTGTGCGTGTGTGCGTGTGTGCGTGTGTTTTAATTTTCTGTCTCTGTCCATCTGTAATGCATGTCATTCCAACAAATTCTAAAACTGCTTGCCTATTACGTAAAGTCGGAAAACGCGTAATTGCAATGAATGGTTGTTCTTATATCATTTTATATTATCCGTTGTTAACACTGTTGATGAAATTATACCACTTTGCACAAACCCAAATGACATAAAACAGTTTTGAGAGTGCTCATTGTTGAATCTGTTTTACTCCCTGAAACACAGCGGCTTGTCCAGGCTTTGTGACCAGTCCTCCACTGTCTCTGAGGGTAGGGGAGGCCTTCTGGCTTGCTACCGCTCCACAGTCTATAGGGCTAGTGCTTGTCTGGACATCTGGACACAGTAAGAGACACACACACACCCACACACCCACACATACACAAGCAGCAGGATCACTTAGCCAGGGAGAGGCCAGTCCTCGCTCACAAGTATTATGTAAATTGAATTTGTTAATTCAGTGCCCCAGTCTCAGGAAAATCTGCCACCAACACCTGCCACCGTTTCAAGCGCAAGGACGCAGATTCGCACTGACATGGCCTTCATTAAATAAACAAACCAGGTTCCCCATAACAGCATTTGGTGGAAGGCACCATCAATTCTTATACATTTAGATCACAGCGATTGGCAATGACACTGAGGAGCTCTAGCCGCCTGTCTCCAGACGCACGGGGTGAAGGCAGGCTGTGCGTGTGTGTACGTGTGTGGTGGTGTACGAGAGCATGCGTGCTGGTGTGTGCATGTGTTTGTTTTTGTACATTTTTAAGGGCAAAAATGGGCTGTAGGGAAAGCAGAGTAAAAACGAGCCCACAATGTCACAACCAAGAAAAAATCCAGGTGCTATTTTACCTGTTTTTTTTAACTGTAAAGTCAAAAGTATCTCTAATTTTGTCACAGAGAATAAGTTTAGGGTCAGTTTTAGGGACAGGCCTCCCTATTCCACATAATATATACGTATGAACCAAGGTCCTGACATTGTATAAAAACGAACCTATGTGTGTGTGTGTGTGTCTCCCTCTCTTTTTCTCCCTGCCTCTCTCTAAGCTCTAAGGCTAGTCTATGACTGATGTATTTTTCAGCCACAGTTCTGCAATCAAAGAAACTCTTGTGGCCTTCTGATGCGTCATCTAAATTTCATAAAGACTCTGACGCCTGAGAAGCCCCTCCATGCCACGGCACGGCTGGCAAAGCCTAATATCTATTTTCCTTTCCCTCTGACACTGGCTCTTTGCGCCTGTCTATCTTCCTTCTCCTCCGCTTACGTTCTCTCCGCAGGATCAAGGCAGTTGATGCGAGAGGCAGCCCGTGGAGGCTAGGAGTCAGGACGGACCGGGGCATTGTGTCGCACCCAGGCCCCCAGGTGCACTTTGAAATCTCTCAATGTAACACACCCTGACTTAGGCAGAATTCTGAACATGCAGCGACATCTGAATACCTATGGACTGCATGTGCTGATAGGAGGAAAAGAGCAAAGGCGGAAAAGCTGCGGAGGGTTCACAACGTCTGCCTTATGCTTTATTTATTGGCACTGCCTGCGACTCTTAAGTGAGCGTCTCCTGAGCTGTGGAGATTGCCAAAGCCGGCCGTGATGTTTTTACCAAGAGGAGAAAGAGCAAACCTTTAAAACACACTGGGACATTAGCACGCTGTTAACAAGAGCTAATGACAGGCTTCAGTCCCCTGTGAGCCAGCATGAACAACTTGGAGAACATGTGGCCAAGACACTGCTCTAAACCGCACACATACACACCCACACACACTGTTTTTTATACTAAGAGTGCCATCTAGTTAATGAAGAAGAAGCAAAGATCTATAATAAAAGTGTGACAATCTGCAGAATCCCTTCAAAAAACTCACCTTTTAGGCTTTTTATGTTGTATTATAGAAAAAAAACTCTCATGTTTGAGAAAAACATGGCTGAAGTTTAAATACCATATTGTATGTTTTATTGGACATAGAGGAGCACAAATTGTTGCTGATCCCAGTCCGGATGCTCGCTTTTTTGTCGGTGTCCATTTCTTCCAAAAAACCTGGGATACTGATTTGTCTGACTACAGAACACATTTTACTGTGTGATGGTCAATCCCAGATGCCTCTGAGCCCAGACAAGTGGACGCCGCTTCAGGACATGGTTAAAATAAGGCTTTAAGTGGAACTTGTGAATGTAATGCCATATTGTGGTTCTTGGCAAAAGTTTGCCAAAGTAATCTCTTCATGTGGTTCTATCAGCTATAGATAAATGACTGTTCTTGATTCATTGCCGTCTGAGGGATCAGAGATCCCAGGTGTTTAGCTTAGGCTTGCACCCTTGTCCTTTAAGCACTGAAATTCCTCCAGATTCCTTGAATGGTTTACTGATATTACGCAATGTAGAGGGAGAAATATCACTTTCTTTAAGGAACATTTCAATGAGGAACATTTCCAAACATATTTTAACGATTTTCTCAAACACTGATGACAAAGTGGAAATAATCTGTCCATATTTGCCCCTTAAAGCCTTTAATGGATGCTGCTTTTGTACCAAATCATGATTATAATCACCTGTTGACATCACCTGTTTGAATTTTTTTACCTCATTACTAACCCTAACTTGCTCCCTCCATACCTTTTTGGAATGTGTTGGAGGAATAGATGTATATATTATTAAAAAATAATAGGAAGCTTACCAGACAAAACATGAAATATTTTGGGTTCATACTGTCAGCAATGAAATAAAAGAAAAAATAAATGCAAGAATAACTGCATTATTATTATTGTTATTATTATTATTATTATTATTATTATTATTATTATTATTATTATTATTATTATATTTTTGCATTTTTCACACCAACCAAACCTTTTCTTATTTTCTTATTTTATCTCACACACATAAACACAGAGATTTAGCAAGGTTAACTTGCACATGGATTTATTGAGTGATAACTTTAAATGATATCACTCAATAAAAAAAGAATAATATTCCAGAAACACAATATACAATATAATACACAAAATGTAAATAAAATATGGTAAAAACTTTTTTGACAAGATTTAAGATTCTTTATTTGTCACATGCACAGTACAACACGCAGTGAAATGTATACTGAACCGCTCCCCTTTTATGACTGTGCTACATTATAAAATCTGTACAAATTAAAAATGAAAAACAAAGCTAAATAAGAGTAAAACAACAAACAAGGAACACAAGTTAAAGGTAAAACATGAAGGCTAAATAAGAGTGTTTTAAGTTTTAAAAGTGAAGCAGCAATATGTTACACATGTACAATGTGCAAGTGGGATGTCAAAGTGCATTGTGCCATATTAGCACAGCAGTGTAAACAGAAAAAAGGGCCTGTATGACTGTATACATTTATTACCACACAAATCATTATGATAAATGTAATATCAAAAGAACCTCAAAGTAGAATCAAATAAATAAAATTAATATGTGACCTGATCTGGCAAAATGAGTCACAGGCACCCAACATTCAAAATTGAGGTAACAAGCTTTAAACTGATATATTGATCAAAGCTGTATCTTAAACGGTTGTCAAGTTACAATCGTTTGAATTATGGTATCGCAGCACCATTTCAAACTGAGAAAAATTTATAGTTTTTGTCAGTTGATATCTTTAACAACCCATAGCATCCAAAGAGATGCACTCAGTGTTCAACAACAAAATTTTACTACAGGCATTTAGATGCTTAGAAAAATATATTAAATCAGACTGAAGCAATTATTTCAAAATTTGTATTAAATACGGATCTAATAATTCACATGCAACTCAACTTAAATAGCCATTTAAGTACATTTTCACAATTATTTCCATGATGAAACTTTGGGAGATTAATTTTGAAGACCTTTTTTTTATATAAGACCAAAAAAGAAAAGTCTATATTTTTCATGTTTTTCAACATACCGGTAATTAGCCCGTATCTCAATAAATAGAACGCCGACTTCCCACTCATAGCGGCAGACCGGGTCACATATACTCTTTATCAAAAAGAGAGCCATGGTGGAGCCAAAGTAGTTGGTCTGCTTCACTAAAATACTTACAATTTACACAGTTTTGTTCCTTATCCTGATAGTTGATCAACCAGTTTATGTTGAATTTTCTTTTTACTTTTCTACTGCAGCTATGAGGCTAACAGGTAACGCTTTGGTTGTAGATTCCTATCTTGCATTTAAACAAATGTAAACAAATCTGTTAGATCTATTAAACTGATTGAATTCACTTTAATTCACTTTAAAGTTCACTTTAATTTTCACCCAGGCACTAAACCTATAACACCCTACCATTGTCTAAACTCAAGCCTAAAGTAAACCCTGAAAAACTGTCTGGATGAGAAAATCCTTTTGCAACAACTTAAAAATAAATGCACAACAAATGAATTTGCGGATATTCAGTAATTAACATTAAAAACACCTGGTCCCACTTGTGCCACCAAAACAGCTCTGACCTATTGAGGCACCACAAGACCTCTGAAGGTGTGCTGTGATATTTGGCACCAAGATGTTAACAACAGAACCTTTTAGTTCTGTAAGTTGTGAGGTGGGACCTCTATGGATCGGATTAGTTTCTCCAACACTAGTTTGCATGGTAGATTTTTAACTTGCATTTACAGCGAAGAACTGTTCACAGACAGTGGTTTTGTAAAGTGGTCCTGAGCCCATGCAGCACTTTCCTCTAAAGAATTTCATCTGTTTTTAAACTGCCTGAGGGCCCAAAGATCACGGTCATCCAACTTTACAGCCTTGTCCCTTGAGTACTGAAAGTTTTTTGGGTTCTCTGAATTTTTTAATGATATTATGTGCTGAAGATGATGAAATCCCCAAAGTCTTCACGATTTTACACTGAGGATATTTTTACATTTTTGTACTATTTGCCCACAAAGTCATTCACAAGGTAGTGAACACCCTCCTCATCTTTTCTTCTTACTACTTCTTTATACACAGCTTGTAATTGCAGTTAATCAAATCTATTGCTCAGACAAAAATCACCAAATCTCAAGACTAAAAATGAAGTATATATAACTAGTACTTCATTAAACACTTAATAATGAAGCTGACACAAAAGCACAAGAGCCGAGCTTGTATTTACGATAATGCTTTTAGTCCACATCATAAAACAACTAGTGCCAACAATACAGTCTCTTACTGTAATGCAATAATTACTGTAATGGAAGAGTAAAGCATCAGCAGATGGCTAAGTCAAATACATGGCTCATAAACAGAAGGCACCTTATAAACATAATGAAAGAGGAAGCACAGTGCAAACTGCCGGAAGATTACCGCTGCATTCTGACAGCATAAGAGTTTTCTTGTAAAACCAAATTCAATTCTTGAGCATTTGTCCCCTGCACCTTTTTTGATCCTTGTTTGTTTATGCCTGGCTGCGCACAGTTTGGAGATTATGCCTCATTTGACTGGTTTTTGCTACATTTGTCTGGAATAAAATGTGTAGTCGTGTCAAAACATTTGACAGCTTGAACAACATTCATTGCAATTTAAGGTCAAATGACATGCAAGATAAACAAGGTGGACCGTCCACCGCCGCCACGCTTCTGAATAGGAGTGAATTGCCGCAGCACAACTGGGTGCATCAGCATTTGGCCATTTCCATAAATGCTCGCGGCTGTCTCGCTATTACTATTTTTAAATGCACTTGGGCTAAATGCCCTGTCACATCATTTGCGTTTTCGCCAAATGCGGCTGCCTTTTCCTAAAGGCCATATTCTAAAACAAATGCCCATTATCATGAAGTCTGCCTCAATGAGCGAAACTTTGAGTCCTCGGTTGAGATCATTGACAGCTTGATGTGGTGAAGGTCAATTGAAATAACAGGTTTGTGCTTTATTATGAATGTAGCGCTTGTGTTTCACTTTGGAAAGCAGGAGCTGGGAACATTGTGTCTGAGGGAAGGCAGGTAGCCGCCATCCACACACGCTAATGAGAAGGTTATGCTAAGCCTCACACAGCCCCAACCTGTGATTAAGATTAATCTTTCCTGAATATTTTTAACCAGTCATGCAGGACATATGGTTCCTGGAAAGGTTAGGCTGAGGGAAAGAGTATGTATGGCCTCAGTCATGAGTGCCTATGCAATTACAGCACCAATACTTGATATAATAAGTTACTTGGTGTGGTATTTACACATGGAAGGATGACAAAATTAGAGACCTGTTAACACAATCTTGCAAACACCTGTTTAGAGGTTCATGGTGCTCTCGAGGTACGATCTTTAAGTAACTTCCTCAACTTCTCCTACCTGTTAAAGTTGCCCTGCACTGCCCTGCACTTCCCCAAACTGCAACAGGCATCTCATACTCAAGGCTGTGCATAGCACCTGTCACATGGTCTAGTTAGAAGGATTTCTAAAACTCCATTTCCCTAAATATGAATTTCCCTTTTCCCACACTCAGGTCCTGCGCTATTCTCTGTCATGGAAGATTTAAAGGGTCTAAAGGTGAATCGGTTGCCCATTAGACCTCTTACAGTCTTACTGCCTCCATCCGAATCAGATATCATGATGAAACCCCACCACCCACACATACACACACACATAGCCAGCAGCTGTCTTCTCCCCACCCCCACCACAAACACATAAACACACCGTTAAATATTCTGTACTGTAATCTGACGTGTCACTCAGCCTCTACCTTTACAAAGGTTACATGCATTAACGTCAGTCAGGGGGAGTCCCAGAAGCAGGCCTCCCCATAGCCACCCCGCTTTTAAAGTTGCAGCCGCAGCCGCACGTCACAGCCAGTATGAAGATACAAACAAGATGGCAAAGCGCATCAATCCGCCACTGCCTCTCGCCACTTTGATCTAATTCCACTCTTTGCTTTCTGATGCATGGAGCTGTCAGATTAAGGGCTGTTCAGGAGCCTGCCGTGGCTGTTGAGCCTGACAGCTTGTGTGATGGATTACAGACAAAACAAAAGGGTTATCACCTTCACCGCCAACGTTTCTATCCTTTCAGAGAGCTCGGGGAGGAGAAACGCCTGGTGCTCCCCGCTGACGGAGAGAGGGAAGCTCTTCCCCCCTTACAGGAGTTCTTGGGGAATGACCCAGGGTGAGGTGGTCCCACCTGAGGTGGCTGCCCAGCCCTGCTTCCCTCTACTACTGCAGCTTCCAGCAAAGTACCTAGACTGCAGCTGGTGTGGTTCTGTGCTGTTCCTCCAGCAATATGAAGCAGAAAAGGGATGGCTAGCTATTGGATAAAGCTCAACAGGCATTCTTTCTTCTGTAATAAAGGAAAGGCTTCTTTGCTTGACACCCTCGATGAACTACTTTGGAAGAACCTTGCAGATTATGGTTCTTAAGAGAAATATGGTTGCCAATCAGGTTTTTATGTGCAGGAAAGTAAGTAAATATCTGACAATTCATTATGCCTTTAAAAGTGGTTCCTCTATGGAATTGCTCATTGCAGATTAAGTGTTTTAATAAAAGTGCTTAGAAAAGGATAATACCTAATACATATGCTTCTAAAAATAAAGGGTCCAGGGATGTTTGCACAATGCCATAGAAGAACCACGTTTAGTTCCGTAAAACAACTTTTAGTGGATGATATTTAGAGAATAATGCTATTAAAGAGACATGGGAGTATAAAAAAATATTTTCAAGAGCCTCATGTAAGAATTGCAATATGTGAACATTTTGTCAACTCTATCAAAGAACTCTGTGACACCTTTTTTGTTAAGAGTGTAATCCTGTAACATCGCAGTTGAAATCATCACACCCCACTACTAGTTCCAGCTCTTCCTATACACAAACAATGCAAGTTGTGGGTCTTCTCTGCTCCATGGCAATAATAACATAATACATTTAATTGTTTTTCATTGCATATGGTTCTTATTAATTAAATAAAAACATTAGGAGACTTATAATACATTTTGATGTAGAATTTTACAGATTTTACACACCTACCTATTGTTAGTGATGAAGTGGTGTGAAAATGTAGCAGATCGGGTTTGATGGCACACTAGGACTACTGATTCAACTTATTTTGCCATAACCTACCTCAGGATTTTGCCTAAACCCTCAAATACATTCATAACAATCCAGCAACTGGGTGATGCCAAATGCCTTTGGCATGATATGGAGGCCTATCTTGGATTGTTAAATGCACGAGAAGGGTGGTGGCAGCTCCAAATCAGGTTAAAAATAATGACTAATTTCAGTGGTCTGCCTCACCTGACAAATTATAAAAGCGTTCGTTAGTCTGAGGGAGCAGCGTTCTTTTTCTGTCCTGTTCTAGGTGAAACATCTGTTCTTAGAAGCAAGAATTGAGGAGCAACGAGTGAAGAGGAATTGTTATTCCATATTGTTCGATGTGCTGACAGAGAGTGTGCCGAGTTTTAAAATACCCGCATTGAATTCAAATGACAGAGCGAGATAATGAGAGCGTTTGATGTGACACGCTCACCGGAGAGATTTAACAAAGGCAGTCGGCTGCACTAAGCAACCGTATTACAGGTCAGTTTACGACACTCTCTCTTCCACACATACAGACACACACACACACACACAACCACACGCACACACATGGCTGATAGAGCCTTCAGTCAAGGCTGCTCATGGTTTCTACTAGTCTTAATGTTCTTAAATGGGAGGGATAGTTGTTTATATACAACCCATGTATTCTGGGTGAAAATTGGAAAACATGCCTGAATACATGGCTTTTGTTCTTTAATAATACTGCTAGAGATCCGCAAGTAGTGTAACCTTTTCTGACAATGATTTCTACCACTGTGTGTGTGTGTGTGTGTGTGTGTGTGTGTGTGTGTGTGTGAATGAGTGAGAGAGAGAGAGATAGAGAGTGGGTATGCATCTACATTACAGACCATAGGCTGTATCTGGAAACACCACTAATAAGCAACCCCCACCAGCAAAGCAGGCCTGTAGAATTGAGTGACAGATGTGAACTAACATCGGGCTGTGCTTATTCTAACTGATAGAGAGATCACAGCCAAACATGCCAGCCATTGTCATTGCACATAACGACACACACAAGACACATTACTTCCTGCTTATAGTGCAGTCTTGTTTATGTCTCATACACACACACACACACACACACACACACACACACACACACACACACACACACACACACACACACACACACA
>JBBPDB010000002.1:6424411-6448002 GCA_037974465.1 Brachypetersius altus | reverse complement strand
TTTTTTCTTTTTCTCTCTCTTTGTATACACACACACACACACACACACACACACACACACACACACACACACACACACACACACACACACACACAAAAGAGTATGGAGGAGGAGAGGGGAATGGAAAAAAGGTCTCTCATATTTAGGCATGAATGGAGGTTTTTCCACCATCACAGCAGCATTGTTACGTTTTTTTAAACAAAAGGTGCAGAAAGGTTCCTCAGAACAATGCCATGGAAGAATCACTTTTGCTTTGCGAAGAACTTGAGAAGTTTTGTAAATAGGTCGGATTAGGCAAAAATCATAATACCATCATTTAACTCACAATTTTCTCCATAGTGAGTCATTGCCAGTTCCACCCAGCAGCTAGGACTGCCCATTTCATATGATGCCACGGAAATTGGAAGATGAAAGCTAATGGTACACGCACACAAACACAAATACACACTCAACATCATTATCATTATGACTGACATGTATTTTTACTTCACTAGATGTAGTAATCCTTATGGCCGTGGGAGTGGGAGGGCCATTTTGCTCATTCAGAGAGAGAGAGTGAGGCCAGTACTATTTCATGTCCTCTTCCTACAAGCCCCATCTTTTATTGGGCTACCTCTGTTACCCCTCCCATATATCGTTTCACTGGAAAAATGTCACAGCAGGGAAGGAAAACACGTTGTCTGATTCACACTGGCATTAAGAGTGTAAGTAACTATTTCTCTTAGCACTTTCATTAATATAAATTAGGGTTATTATCATTGGATATGATTGACTTATAAATTATGTTGAGCAATACAACTTAAAACATTTCTCCACAGTTCCAGGCAAATGAACTGACAACCCAGTTACTTCTTTAAGCATTACGAGATCAGGCCTTTGAAAGCTGGCTATGTTGTATTTCATAATCATCACCAAGCCAGGGAACAATCCCCCCCCCTCCGCTCTTCCTTGGGATGGTACTCGGTGCTCAGTGAAGCCTCCGTGATCCCCCCCCTTCCCTGTCGGCTGGCTGTAGGCTCGGCTGATTAGCGCTGACGGGGCTTGGCATCTCTCCTGGGAACCAGACCAGGTCTCATGACTGGCTTTAGATAGAATGATCTAATGGGGTCACACTTTAAGTCAAGAGTCTATTAATAAGAATCAATAAATACGCCATAAGAGATGCAGAAGATGACAGCAGACACTGAAGCATTGTAACCAAGGTGGATGGGCTCAGAGCTGCAGGGACACAGAGAGGTAACACCACCTCATCACAAGGGTGTGTGTGTGTGTGTTAATGTGTGTGTGTGTGTGTGTGTGTGTGTGTGTGTGTGTGTGTGTGTGTGTGTGGCATTGTGTTCTTCTGTCCAAGCAACAGCCTGGAAAGATCCTGCTTGGAAACATTTTTGCAAGAAGTTACTTAATTTTGTGTGTATTAATGATCCAAGCTATAATATATATACATATTTTATTTTATGTCTTTCTGTGTCCAGCGATTGGGTTCTCTAGCATATTTCTTTGAGATAGCTAATGAGCTAAAAGCTTTTTTATTGGCTATAATCCTTAAAAATACATTAAATAACTGAAAGTCTCGAACACACTGCGGGACGTGGAAATTACATTGTGAATTTTCCAAGGTAGAACAGAATGAATGATAAAACAATAATTGATCTCATCAGTCCTGCTGAGGGAATCATTGCACTCCAAATTGAATAAAGACACCCATCTAAACAGTAGGTAGCATTACTCAGTGACCCGGTGCAAAAACTGAAAGGGGGGCTGTTAATTTGGGGTTGCAGTGGGACAGTGAAATAAATCAGGCCCAGCCGATATGTGTGTGTCCGCTATGCCCACGGGAGCCTGGGTAATTGAGCATGTTCACTGCACCAATATTAAAGCCCTTTAACAGGGTGATAAAACTGGCAGCGTGGCTGTCCGCTGAGCACTGTGGGAAGTGTGGTCTTACAGAAGCTCCAGTGCAATAAAGGAGAAGCAGCTTAGCTGGCATATGCATTCTACAGATACACTATTTGTCCAAAAGTTTGTAGACACCTGCTTACCCAACATTTCTTCCAATATCCAGCGTATTAGTGACAGCCTCTGGTCTTCTAAGAAGGCTTTACATTAGATTCTGAAACATTGCTGTGAGGATATAATCGACTGAGTCCACTCCAAATCATCCCAACGGAAGACGCTGCATCACTTATAGTTCCCATGTTCCACAGCCTCACAGCTCATGTGAGGCTGCTCCAGAGCATCCCTGTCTTATCAGTTTTTTTATCTGGAGATTATTCAAGCAATTTAACAACTGTGGCAGCAATGGGTGTACCTTAAAATTGCAAAGTTCAGTAGCAGTGTCTGGAAACCTTTGGACAACCAGTGTACAATCTGTGAACTCGTAAACGTAAACGAATGTAATGCAAACAAAATTCCTAACAATTAAAAAAGAGTTGTTGCTCTAAGTGCTTGGACCCTTACTAATGGTGGTCTCAAGGATAGTTTGGGATAGCATGTGCTATTTTTAATCATGTCAGTATGAAAAAAGAAATGCAGACAGCAGTTTCTTTAAGCCTTTAAACACAATTCTTTGCGTGCCATTAAAGCTGAGAAAGTCTGTGGGACTGAGGTGTGTGTGTGTGTGTGTGTGTGTGTGTGTGTGTGTGTGTGTGTGTGTGTGTGTGTGTGTGTGTGTGTGTGTGTGCGTGCGCGCGTACCACGGGCGTGCGTGCCGTCTTAAGTCAAGAGTTGCCATACAGTTGGAATTTAGCTAGCTGAAGCATGCGCTGATGTGAAGCATATGATATTACTTAGGTAGGCACGAAAGCAATCTGTTTTAATATCAGACTCTTTGCTGTTCAGAATGTCAAGGTCAACAGAGGCGAGGCCCAGACTGCTGGCTGAAAACAAAGGCTATAAAATATTAAGCACTGATGCCAGTTTCTTACTACTGCACATTAAAGCTGGTGGCAAATTGCTACAAATGCCCCATAAAATGGCAATGAAACTCAAGTGTGTGTATAATAAGCTGTAGAGGCCAAGCAGAATTGGTCCACACTGCTTATAAGCCTCTGTCTAGGGCAGACTTTGCTTTTTCTTCTTTTCCAGTTATGTTTAACATTAGCACCAGAGGAGCAGGCCCATTATCAGAGCTTCGGAAGCAACTTCTGCCAGGAGTTTGTGGCACACTTGAAATGAGAAACATCTTAAAGGAAGACAGATGGGCCAATCAGCTTTGTGTATAATAGCCCACCTGTCTGTCATAAGTGGGATGGGGGGGAATGGGGGCTGCAAACAGGGTATGGTAAAACTGTGAAAGGACTAACAATAGCATCTCTCTCCAGCCGCAGATATGCTGTGATATAAAATTACAACCACGTTAATCACGAAAAACAGCAGGCCTTTCAAAACGGCCAGCTAAACAGGAAACGGGGCTCTGAATGAGTGGTAGGTGGTAATAATGTGCCTGGAGCTCCACACCGCATGCAGATGACGACGTGAGCTGTGTAGCTCTGTTGCTCTGTTCTTCGGGGCGCACACATGTAACCATGTAATGATGCAATGAAAATTCATGATGCGAGCATGTTAACTCCTGAGTTCCATGACATGAATTAAAAAAAGGGCCTCATTTTGATGCCTAATTATTTTTTGGACCTGACAGCCTTGTAGCGGCCAGCTCATTGTAGGTCACAATAGTTTCATTGGTTTCCTGTAAAGAAGCACAGCGGTAAGCAAACCCATAATTACCACCCATAATGACAACATTCTCTCTACACGCTCGCCTATAGAACAGCTCGTATAATTGTGCCAAGATTCCAAGAATATCTGCAATGCTTTGAGACTGTCACGCCCCAAACGTTGTTCGCTGGGCAATTTTAACAGCCTCGTTTTCTTACATAACAAACACTGCAAATGAACTCTTCCAAATTACAACACAAGCATATGAATGTGCTGGTTCTTGCGCTTGCTCAATATAGCCGACCTCAAATCTAAAATGACAGATGTGGGCGAGTGTATTCATCCTCAAAAAAATGACCAGGATGAGAAAGGCAAGTGCATATAAAGTCATGCTCTGTTGTCTTTGCAAATGGAGCTATTTCATGGTCATTTGTCTGCATAAGGCTAATACTTACATGCACTGTCTTGTTTTCAGAGATTTGTGTAGCTAAGCAGAGATTTTTTGCTCACGATGAAAATAGCTTCGCCTGGTGAGTGTGGTCGGCTCGATTCTGACCACGCTTTTGAGAAGCAGGACACACAGTGAAACTGATGTGTGTGACGGACGCCTGTGGGCATCCAATCACAGAGGTTCTCCAGCCCAGCCAGCTCAGCGAGGCCCGTGTCAGTCACATGGCTAATGACCACTTCAGTGACGGCTTCCTATCAGCGTAATAAGAAGCACCTGTTTGCAGGGAGCCCAAACCCGGAGAGGGGTGTAATCAACCCCGGGGGACTGATTGAATCTTTCCTCCTGATGGTGGAGACGCGCTCCAGCGCAATACTGCCTCCGCCCTGGCCTGCTGGAAATGCATCTGTGTGGATTAGCTTGGGCCCGAGAACCGGATGAGCCTTATTGGTTTATGATTGGTTCGAGCCTGACCACATTAACCCACTGATTGTAAGAGGAGACAATATTAAAGGCTTCCAAAGAGAAGAATTACAGTCTTAATCATCCGTCTGCTAGCATGCATGGAGGAAACATGAGGCCAGGGAAGCCCCCTGTCATGGAAAAGGGCTGCAGAGGGAATGTGGCTCCTTGTCGATTAAAGCTATTGTGCACTTTTATGTCATCTTCAGCACAATGAGGGATGAGATTAAGTTCAATTTGGGCCTGCGCTAGGATTTCCCCACCTCCGTCAGGGCCTAAGCCGCGCCATGTCAACCAGGCCCACTGGGAAATCAGCCATCTCTAGACAGGTCACCACTGGCCCATGTATATATTCATGGGCTTAATCTCACATCATTTCTGCGCTGCGGGGAAAGAAACGTATTTAATTTACACTCGCTCTATTTGGTTCACATAACGCACACAAGGGAAAAAACATACATGTGTCTTCCATAGTAAACTTTCTTTCGGTCAAGGGAAAATATCTTAGGATGCGGGATCCAGTTAGCGGAATTCAAACCGAACACTTGAAAACAGCGTGGCCTCTGTGGGAGTCAATTTAGGTGGAAGGCTCCAAGTTGTCTCCAGCAGATGCTGAGTGTGTATTAAACAGATTAATTATTAAAACATGCTTGACAGATGAAACGTGGGACCTCGGGCTAAAGAGAGAATGTTTGTTCTTCTGCCATATACTGTAGTCATTTGGTTTCGGCTTGCAAGTTATTGGGCACCTTGTTGAGGTTTTTGTGGGTTTGGTGTCATATGGGCTGTGCAGAAACCGTTTGAGCCTGTCCAAGATGGGACATCTGATGAAAATATGAGACGCTCTTTAGATTTGATTCAGGAAATCAAATAGTCTGTCAGCAGGTGGTGGGGACTGTCCAGACAATTCATTATAAGCTCTGAGGCAGTGATAAATCCCTGTTCATCTATAACAGAACAGAGGAAGCCTGGGCCATTCTTATTGTCTGGATTTCATTTTCCACTGTTAACCCATAAGTCATTAAAAAGCTTATTTGTGATTAGTTTACCCAAGCAAATTAGCAGTGTAGTACTGGTGTGTAGTGCAAAATAAAATGGAAGCATAAGGACATAATCTTCTCTTGTGGTTGTGTCAGTCATGAAATCCTCATGCATATTTACCAATAGAAAAACTTAGAAAGGCTAAATAGTGGTGATTTGAATTCCCTTTTTGGAGAAAAGAGGGAGAAGTGTTGGATGTGGCTTGATACAAAAAGCGGCTGAGGCGGCGACAGCGGCAGTGGCACCTGGACTGAGGACAGAAAGCGAGTTTGCCAGCCAAAGAGATCTGCATCTGGCAAAGGGTCTGAGAGCAACCTGCTCCAGCAAGCCTTCCCCCAAGTCGTCCCCCAAACATCTGACCATGAAAATTGGGAACAAATTATTCTGTCCGAGATCTGAGCATTCTCTGGTGCAAAAACGATCAAGAAACAGCCTGGACCTTATCTGTCATTAGCCACCAAAGACACGTGGCAGCAGCCACTGGTTACCTGGCCTCCCTGTTGACAGTGCTGTCACAGGCAGGTTCTCCCAGCCCCCCACTGGACCCTGGGGAACGGGCCTCAGATGCAGATCACCACGATTAGCGCAGGACAGCCCTCCCCTCGGAACGATTAGCATTCCCCCGGCGTGACCTACAGGTGTAGCCCAGATTAAGTGAATAAATTCATCGCTCAGAGAATCAGTGGGCCTGACCCCCTGCTGCCAGGGCCTGAATGAGAATGTGCTGGGAGCTCACCGCCACAACCATGATTGCAGGCTAACCCTGGAGGACACAACCCTGACAGCATGGTGAGACGTTTTAAGGGGAGGGGGGGGTCAGGGTTGTATGCAGGAGACAAACAAACCCACTAGTTTATCCCGAGGCTGATATTTTCCACCATATCTTTTACTTTTGTCGGTGTATCTGGGTACGTACTTGTGCGTCTTCAGGTTATGCTCATGTTTTGTTTCCTGTAATTTCATCTGAAACTGGCTTGTTTGTCTTTCCCCATTGGACTCATAGGTTCTGTTGACATTTTTTTCCCTGTTATTTGTATACTGCAAAGTGGTCCATTTTTCCCCCATCAAAACTGCTTTTCTCAGAGTGTGTCAGTATGTCTTCTGAATTTACCTTCACCTCCTGACAGGGCAACAAGCTGAGTGCGCATAGGGAGCAAAAGAAAAATTCCTTTGTGCCCTAAGCGTTTTTGTGAAGCCAGGAACTGGCTCAAAGGCTGTCAACACAAACACTGCCAGATCGCTCTCAGCTGCACCCCCAGTAAAGACTGAGCATCGGAAACAAATACGGCTCCTCATACACTGTGCTCATTACATGGGTTTTCATTTCTGTGTTATTCAAAGAAGCATGTTCATAATACAGTAACAATTAGAGTGTTCTTAGAGTAGTGGTGCTCAGACAACGAATGCCTTTGCGCTCAGTTGCCCCTCTAGGTTGTAAAATCTTAAGTTAATGAGTGCAACTAACTGGAAATTCACTAATCTTTATACTGTCCCCTTCAGATGTCGGATAGTTTGATCCAGTCTGCCCTGTGGCTCTTACGGAGCAATAGGGGAGCAATACAGTTTAACAAAAGGCTTCAATAGATTCTTAAAAATTAGAGTTCCTAAATGGTTCTTGTTCAGTTCTTGGAAAATCCTTTAATTAATGTAGAATCTTTACATTATGTGGAGGCTTTTTTACAAAATGGTTCTTTAAAGAACCACCAATTTAAAGACATCTTCTATGGCACTGAAACAAAAAAAACCCTTCTGGGTTCCTTTTGGCAACTTTATATTTAAGACTGTAGGCCATTTTCTGTAACACATGATTATTACCACAGTCCATTGGAAGTTGTTTCCATCACTTTTATGGCACGGCGTCTATAACTTTTCCCTCATCTCATCTTGTCATTTGGACAAAGTGGTTGTTAGTGGAAAGAGGATATTGTTTGTCTCCTGTTGCTGGACTGGATAGAATGTTAAAGCCTGGCATTTAGTGCAGTAGATATCATCTTGAATATGGTATAAGTACGCAAGCAGAGATCAGTGATCCTTTTCTGTCAGTTTCGTGTTTTATTCAAAACGGCAGGGTTGTAGCTGCTATTGAGTTGCAGGGCTTCTCTTCTCCTTTCCCATGGATGACAGCGATTTGCCCTTGTGTCTCAGAAACATCAAACCGCCAACTGTCTCTGGCACCCCATGGAAAGCCTGTACTTGTGGTTGTTGTTTTGAACTGCTAAGTCGTTTGCTGCTAGCTATATGCAGAGCAGACAATGGCAAAGGGAGACGTCTCATATAAAACCGCATCTTTCTAATCCGTGTGCATCCCTTGTTGTGTCACGTGGAACTGCAGATTTTAGTCGAGGCATTTAACATATGCCAGTCACCATAGTGAGCAAGGGCACAGCATAAATACAAGAGTAAGGTCCATATAGAGTTCAGTCTATCTCCTCTGCATATTTGCTGCTGTTGATTTTTTTCTATGGTTTCACTCAGGAACACTGGGCAACCACAAATTCAAATTCTCATGTCACCCCTGACTACAGAAAGTGACTCTGAAACTATGTTTGGGTTCCGAGATGGGCCTCGTCTTTTCCAGCTAACCTCTGCTGTCACATTCTTTAAATTTAACAAGAGAGAAAGTTGCCATTATCTTGAATTATAGTGTATTTTTTTCCAAAACAACTTTTCAGAGCCTGGCTATTTTTCAGTCTCCCCATTACTATTTAGTTTAGTCATATTTCTTTGTTATCAGTTATTGAATTAGCATGTACATTAAAAGCCAAACTTCTCTATCTTTGCTTGAACAAGCCAATTTGCTTTACATATTCAGGGCAGTTCATCTTTTCATTAATTACATTAAGCTTGAGAAATGAGACGATTAAGGTCTCATTTAACCCAGATAATTCTGCATTTGGCCTGTATTAAAGCGACCTCTTATTCCCTGTTGGCTTTGGTCTTCGGACAGTAAACTGTGGGTCTCAGACGTGTCTGGTCTGCTCCTTCAAATTCAGCATTAATTGAGTGATAATGAAGTGGGCTTGCGGAAGATTGTCACTGGAGGTGCAGTCGTTTCAATAGGAGCGGGTGGATTAGGCCACCGTCTTAGCGTCTGTGCAGCCTGTTCTGGGAGAAAGTGTTTCAGGACTCAACTGGCCACAGATGAACATAAGGGCAATTAGCATAAAGGTCAGACCATGTGTGTGTGTGTGTGTGTGTGTGTGTGTGTGTGTGCACCTATCACGTTATCCCACCTATACTGTCTGCAATCAGCAGATCATCATCAAACACCTATGAAAATAAAATGGCGACCAAAACAAAATGTGTAGCAATTCCAAATAGTACCGTGGTGTTTGAGGAACAGATTTCACTCCTTTCTCCTTCTCCCTATCTTCTGCCCTTGTTGTTATCAAATGATACAGTTGCTCAAGCGCAGCGTTTGAATCCTAAGGACCTTGGGGAGCGGATTTGTCTCTCGCAAGCCCCCTTCTAACGGGGATTAAGGGGATTAGAAACCATAAAATGACCAAGCGCAAACTCCCTGAGCAGCCCGGCCTTTCCCAGCGCCCCCCGTCCAGGGATGGACCTGGGGCTGTTTTACAAAGTTCCCCTGAAAGGCCCTTCTTACCATGACAAAGGGCCCAACAATTCGCTGATCCGCCAGAATGGCAGACAATGAACTTGCTGCGGTCCACCCAGCTCATTTTCATCAGAACAAATGGCATTACACTTGGCAATGACATTGTTCTAAACTCGAACACGGCGCTCCTATTTCTTTGCGGAGCTCAAGGTGTCATATTAATTATTTAAATCTCCAGAAAATTTCCAGCTCTATTCCTCCAAGGCCTTACCCAGTGCCAGAAGGTCTGGAATCTGCATTAGTTTTGTTAATTAGAGCTGAAACAAGGCTTTGATCTCAGAGAAAATCAAAAAAAGGGAAACTTCCAGAATGAATTCTTTTCTTTCTAACCCATTTTTCTGTAAGGGCTCTTTTTCCCCTCCTCGCGTGCGTTTAATACGGCTGTGTCAAACTCTGATTTAGCGAGCACAATAACAGGTAAAAGGTCAAGGGTTTCTGCAGTTAACCAGCTTTATAGAGTCAATGGTAAAGGCAATCACAACACACATCTTACCCACTCTTCCTGACAAGAACACTCTCTACAAACACTTTCACTATAGAGGTGCCTGGACACAATGTGTTTGTGTGTTTTGTGTGCGAGTGTGTATGGTGTTTTCTTTTCTGGGTGGGTGGTGGTGGGGGTCAAGGAAGGAACGTTCTTTGTGTTTGCCAAGAAAAACGTTCTAAATCCTCAATCAACAAGAGCCCAAGACAAAAAGCGTGTAATTGCAATTCTGCCAAATTATATTCAGGACTATGCTACTTACAGATTTAATCAATAAATATGTCAGAGGGTGCTCTCTGGATGGAGTCATTTTCATGCAAACTGTTTTGTACAACCCGAAAACACAGAATACAGTCAATGGTGTGGTATATGCATACAATCTTGTAAACGTATAGAGCTTTATTAGTATATAGGTAAACAAAAATAATTATATAATAAGGCCCACTATATATATATATATATATATATATATATATATTGTTTTTGGTTATTCTAAACAGTGGGCCTTATTACATAATTAGTCTAGGTAAAAGTTTAACTAGTTTTATTCAACTGAATAAACACTTTGAATGAACCAATGCAAAGCTAAATTTTAGTTCAGATGAACAAAAGAAATATTTATTATTCTCAAGGTTCTGTCTGTTCCACTTTTACAGCATAGTAGGAATCCAATAATACCTGTAATTCAAAGATATTACTCACTGTACCTGAGGAACAAAGGAAGAATGTGATAATTCTGTGTTGAGGTGTATCATGTGGAATGAAACAGAGAAAACAAGAGTTTTCTTGGCATTCTAGTCCTCATGAATTTGCCCTGTCCACATTGGGGTAAAGAAGTTGAACACAGGGGCATAAATATAATTTTGATGACTACTTTAAACAGAAAAAACTAAATAAACAATTGTAGAATCAATACAGTGTGTAGGAAGGCAATGCAACGTAAAAATGTGAATTATAACATAATATGGTATGCATGATACCAACTGTGTAACAACTGCTGCCTTAACACCAGTCTTCAAGCACCATGTCATGTTCTACACAGGAAATATTAGGCATATTTTCATTAGACATTTTGGGTCCACCAGGGGGCACTGCATAACTCTCTGTAGCTGCTTCTGGTTCTGAGTGTCTGGTTTTGTTCCAGTGCTTGGTTCTCATGAGTGCATGTGAGGCCTATAATTCTAGTTATTCTGGGCTGTGACCCTTCTGATGTTTGTTCTTCCTTCCATATTGACTAAAGATGTTTCACACACACACACACACACACACACACACACCACACACGTCAGTCTTTCATTCATCCCAAAACATGGACACCTCTGTTAAAACAGTGAGGCATTGGAGAATCATGTGAATCATGTGTAGAAATAAAGCCACCCTTGGGGTTGTATTCAAGGTCTTTTATTGGTCATTCAAGGTATTTACTGTTTCCAAATAATCACTTTTTAGAAGTAAATTTATATATCACATGAAAGTATAGTCAGGAAAATAATTATTTGATCCCCTGCTAAATTTACAAGTTTGCTGACTTACAAAAAAAACAAAGAGTCTCTAATTTATGAGTTAGTTTGATTTTTATGGAGAGAGACAGAATATCAAACAAAAATCAAGAAAAAAAACAGCTTACATAGAAGTTGCAAATTGATTTGCATATCATTGAGTGAAATAAGTATTTGATCCCCTATCCCGGCTTCTGGCTTCCACGGACTGGCTGTGTGCCCGTGTTGCACACAGATTACAATCAGTCTATCAATTACAGAGACTCCTGATCTAAACTCGTTATGTGTATAACGCACACCTGTCCGTAGAATTAGTTTCTTCTATCCCTACCTCTCCACCACCATGGACAATACCAAAAAGCTGTCAGAAGACATCAGGGACTGTAGACCTGCACAAGGCTGGAAGGATGGGTTAAAAGACCATCAGCAAGAAGCTTGGTGAGAAATTGACAAAAGTTGGTGAACATCGTCTTGTCTTGTCTCATTTAGTTGTATTGTTGTTGTGTTCTGTTCTGTTCAGTTCTGTTCTTGTGTTGCACCATGGTCCTGGAGGGACCTTGTTTCATTTTTGATTTGTGCTGTGCATATGGTAGAAATTACAATAAAACCTACCTAAATTTAAACTTGAACTTGATTATTCGGAAATGGAAGAAATATAAAATGACCATCAATTGCCCTCAGTCTGGAGCTCCATGCAGTATCTTGATCTTGCCTGCACGGCAGAAGCTTGCTAGTGATCTGAAGGCCATTGGGACCACAGATACTAAGAACATCATTGGTAACGCACTACATCATAATGGATTGAAATATTGCAGTGTCCGCAATGTCCCTCTGCTCAAGAAGGCACATGTTCAGCCAATCTTAAGTTTACCATTGAACATCTAAATGATACAGAGAAGGTTTGGGAGAAAGAGCTGTGGTCAGATGAGACCAAAATCGAGCTCTTTGGCATCAACTTGACCCGCCGTGTTAAGAGAAATGCTGAGTATGACCCAAAGAACATCATCCCAACTGCCTCCAGATCATTAACAAGTTCCTCCCGTGTAATTCTGGGCCAATCCCTCACCTTTCTCAAGATCATCCTCACCCCATGAGGCAAGACTGAGGGCAATTTCTTCAATTTTTGAACAATCGCACCAACAGACACATTCTCACCAAGCTTCTTGCAGATGGTATTGTAATCCATTCCAGCCTTGTGCAGATCCCTGATGTCCTTTGACAGCTCTTTGGTCTTGCCCATGGTGGTGGAGAGGTTGGAATCGAAAAACTGATTCTATGGACAGATGAGTTTAGATCAGGGGTCTCTGTAATAGATAGATTGATTGTAATCTGTGTGCAACACATGCACAGACCCAGCATAGGGGGGCCAGAAGTCTGGGTGGGTTGTAGGGGATCAAATACTTATATCACTCAATGACATACAGATCAATTTATAACTTTACTTTTTTTTTACTTTTTTATAACTATAACTTTTATGTAACATGTTTTTCTTGATTTTTGGTTGATATTCTGTCTCTCTCATAAAATGAAACTACCTCATAAATTAGAGACTGTTCATTTTTATGTCAGCAAATTTTCAAATTCAGCAGGGGATAAAATAATTATTTCCACGACTGTATGTATATGAGATGTTTGACAGTGGACCAGAAAAAGCTTTGCTGCTACACTGTGCCTTAGACCTTGTACCTCTAGCATTCGTACATGTCTTTTAAAGGCTTTTTAATGTGTTGCACAAAGTTCACAACTATCCGGTTTATTTAAAACAGGAGTAACCATTAGATTTAAAAGGTGACATTGACACAAGCTTTTGTTTTTCAAGGCCTACTCTTACACTGAGCGTTCATTCTTGTTAGCTCTGATGCCTGCCATTGGCTTTGGAAGTTCTGTCCATGTACATGTTTACATTGATCTTCTTTTAGTTGCGATGGTTTATTATTCATGCTCCATGGCCCATGCCTGGTTAACTGTCCCTCAGCAAGAGGCGGTATAATCAACGTGCTCGCTCCAATAACAGTTCGGCTGGTCAGACAGCGCCGCCAATTTAGCCCCTCCATTAGCCACAGCTTAGATGGAGATCAAACTCCAATGTGTCCTGGTCTCCCTCTCGCTCTCTTTTGGCCTTTCAAATCCCCCCATTTATTTATACCCCCTCCCTCAGCAACCCACGTTAAGATTTAGCACTGGAAAGTGAAATAATTACGCAGGAGCCCAACTAGCCTGTGGCACAGGGGCTTGATGTTGACCTACCATGCCCTGGAGTCTGCCCACACCCAAGGCGCACGTGAGCTGGCGTCAATGAATACAAAGGATTGAGAGGATTAGCCTATAAGACATTTGGTGGGCATTGTTCTCTCGCCGCAAATGAGTTTCGCAACTCGCATGTGGCACGGGCCAGAGTCGGGACATCTCAGTGAGGAAATCTTATAATTACCACCCCCCTCCCCCTTCTCTCTTTTTCAAAAAAAAGACAGTTTTGGCCTCTGGATCCCAAGTCTTGGACATTAGCAATTGAATAGAGAGCTTTCATACTGTATATCATTTTAATCTTTCATGTTTAGATGCACCAGATGGCTTATTACTGCTCACGCTGAGGAGAAAAGGAGACAAATGGCCTTGTCTTTTTTAGGGAGAGATCAACAGGGAAAAACAGCATTCATATAGGGTGGGCTTTGGATAATTATATATCTAACTGTTTGGAGGCTGTGAAGCATCCAGGCCTCCACCTATAAATCATAACACTATTAATAATGGACGGCTGCGGATCCAAAGGGATGCTGTGACTTTGGACAGGAAGTAATAAATATGGGGTGCAGAGTAAAAGAAAGGTGGATGATGTATTATAGGTGTTTAATATAATGCATTTTCACCCAGTCAAAGGGTAAACGGAGTTTAATTTATAGATTAAATTCAAATATGCAGTGTTTTAAGAATAGAAAAAGTCATATAGTCTGACTCACACTTCTTCTCATCCAATACTGATATGAACCTATTCTCAGAAAAAATACCACTAATAATTATAACAGTACTTTAATAATAACAGTATTTTGATTTTTTGTAAATATGCTCTTTCTATTGCTGGTGAGTCAGATGCTGCTCATAACAGAACAGATTAGTTATGCCCAACACTGGCTTTACTTTGATGACTCTATCTTAGGTTGGCTTTTATAATCTTATAAAATGGATGATAACCTTGGCTGCAGTGTAGTGGAGTTTGTTGTGGTGTCCCGCTTTTTTTTGGGGTGGGGAGGTGGCTTCTTCTCAGTTGTATTTCATCTTGATGCGCTTTGCATTTGGCTCCCTCCTCTCCACCTCTCTGTCAGTCCTCCAAAAGGAAACAATAAGGTTTAATCTTCGCTGCTGACAATGATGCATGGGCTGGATGAAAAACACTTTTCAGGTGTTATCATTAAAAAGCCATTTTTCCATAGCCACCCCCCTCAGCTAGAGAAATATAAAGAAAGGGCCCAAAGTGTAATGGTTTAATACCTCTGAAGCTTTTCATTGGCATCTGTGGAGCTCAAGCTGCTGGGATTGTCTTCTCTTTTTCAATTACCTGATCCTTTCAACTTAGCTCAAAATGAAAAACGCATCTGCTATGGAGGTCCAGAGCGCAGACCGCTGCTGCACGTGTGTGTTTGTGTGTGTGTGTGTGTGTGTGTGTGTATGTGTGTGCGTGCGTATGACTGTTCTTAATGTCTATAGACTGATTTGCTAATGGTTTATGATCATCATGCTCTACCAGTGGTTTAATACTGATGTCACTTTTTAAAAAGCCAGCACTGCACATACTAAGTACATGCTAAATGCTAAATGGCTCCATACATCATGGAAGCTCTAATATTAAAACTGGTACTTCATATTCTGACCTCACTAGGAAATACTGTGACGATGATGAAATCTTCTTGCAAAGTTAAGTGCTTCTAAAAGTAATTGTCTGTAAATGCATAAAGCTGATGTATAAATCTGTTTTATACTTGTAAAGAAATGTATAATGCTCTTGTAAGGCTGGATCTCTCATGATTTTGCCTAATCTACTAGGTATTATATATTTATTATAGCATGTAAATGTGTCATAAACCCATCTATGTTGCCTTAGATTCATTATGAACTTTCTAAACCACACAAATTAAAACATTAAACTGTCAATGTCATTCATAATGCTTTTCTACTTCAATATTGGAGGGCTAGTTTCATGAAAAAAAAAGTAAAATTTTTAAATACACAGTACATGTACAGAAACTAAGCTGCAAGAAACAGCACATATCATATTTATTGGGGGTTTTTTGAGATTTTGAGATTTATTGTTTTTTTTTGTTTTTTGAGAAAAAACAACTTATTTGCCAATATTAGTTGCACAGCACAGTTATACAGAGTGTTTAAGCTCAGACTAATTTTTGAATAAAGCAGAATGCACCAAAGTCCAACAGAAAATAACTTATTTATACATACCGGTCTCTAAAAATGTCCTGTTTCATTGAAAGAAATAAAAAGAGATTTAAAAATTATAATGTAAAAATGAATTACACCGCATGATACCCCACACATTAAAAGTAAATACCGGGGGAAAAAATAACACAAAAATCTGTAACATGGAACAGAACCAATTGTCAATGTAAGACCATAACCAAAACCACCCTATAAACTAGACATACAACATGTGCATGATGCCTTATAATGTATAATGATTCAAACCCAGACTGCAGTATTTTCATTCCAATGCCCTCATACTGAAATACCTTTGGAGTGAAATACCTTTGGAGCTTTGAACAATATCATTTTTCAGAACAGAAGAATTCTGCTGTAAATAAATGGCGGGTGGAGGGTGAAAAACACCTAGTCCAGAGCTATACAGTATTCTCTCATACAGTTTCCGATGCCTTTGTAATTCTCCGGTGCCCGTGCAGTTTCTGCAGAAAATGTGACATTAAAAAGCGCTGCTCTGATGTTTAACTCCAGTTTCAGTGCGTGTGCTTTGATCTAAGGAGGGCAGGTGATTAAGTGTGGAAAACATGATCTTTGTGAGTGGAGAGCACGCCTCGGCGATGACACGCAGTTTATAGAGATCACAGCTCCGCAAATATTTATGTTGCAAGAGACAAGATGAAAAAAAGCACTTCAGTGAAAGTGCATGAACTGCAGTCAAGTTCAGATTAAGCCTGTGCTCTTTGAGCGCATCCATGGAGCCCCTTTATTCCATAAAAGATGCACCAGACTTTACAAAAACAAGTGCAAGTTTACACCTCAGCAGCCTAATACCAAAGTAGCTGCATGATGCTTTGGGGCAAATAAAAAACAAGACAAAAAGCTTTTTTGATTTAAAATTGAAAGAAAGGGTGTATATGGGTAGTGTGTGTGTGTGTGTGTGTGTGTGTGTGTGTGTGTGTGCTTGTGAAAGAGGGGAGGGTTCTAAAGCCATAGTGTCTCCTTGTTCTCTTGCCTTTCAATGAAATTTTTTTTTAGCTGGTTTATTTTTCAAAGCTGGGTGAAGCCACGAGAGTGCTATTCTTTAACAACTGGTTGAACTTGGAGAGAGAGAGAGAGGGAGAGAGGGAGAGAGAGAGAGAGAGAGAGAGAGAGAGAGAGAGATGTTCCCTGGAGCTGTGATATCGGGGTGTGTGAGACGGATGAGAAGACGCAGAGTGTGAACTTCGATAAAAGCCTTCACTCAAGATATTAACAGCTGTTCATCAAACCACGGTTAAGCTCATTCAAGCCGTAATCTCTCCTGAAGAAAGCCTGGTCCACCTCAATATTATTGGGAACACCTGCGTGAAGCTGCTGCCCTTCTGTCTCTTAATGTGACCTCTGAAGGCGAGGCATACGTTTATAGCATTCACGATAACGCTTTTTAAGCACAAATGCTCCTCTTTTTGTTGATTTATTCTCCTCGCATTGTTATCGTTCGACTTAATTTCTCACCAAACAAGTCACTTTATTTATAACAACACAAGTCCCTGGTGGCTAATTATAGCGTGGCTGCTGCGCTCACTTGAAGTTGCACCCAAACAATAAAAGGCCACTTTGCCTGTTCTTGTGTTTGTGTTCAGAGGGGCCCGCTTCAAAACCCGCTTGTGTCGCGAGCATTTGGCCAACAAATCTTTTACATGGCTGTATGGTAGAAGGATCACACAGTGCCAAGGTTGCCTCCTACTGTGCTGTGTTAAGAGCATCTGAAGACAGCGCAGAGCTGGGGTGAAATGCTGGCACACTATTGAATCTCGTCGCTTTGTTGATCATTAGCTCTAGTCTTTAAGTCTCCTCGGGAAAAACACACTCACACACACACACACACCCACCCAAGTGCTTTTTCGCTGCAAATGTGCCGGGTGGGTTTGCGCCCATTTGAATGGTAGGCTATTGTAAGTTCAGGGGAGGTTGTAAGTGCACCTATGACCAACGATACAGACAAGCCTCTAAAACAAGAGGGGCCCACGGGTTTGTCATTAGGGGCAAAGTGGGACATTTGTGATGACCCAAGGGTCACAAATACAAAAAAATATACAAGAAGGAAGGTAGATTTCAAATCTAGTTTTAATTTTGCATTTTGTAAGATAAGACTGTTTGTTGCAACTATATATCAGTATAAGTTTATACTATAAATATATGTCTTTTTGGGGGGCCAAATTATATGGGTCACACTATGGGCTGTCTGTTGTGGAGTATAATACAGTATGTGTATGTGTAAAATAGTGACATATCATTTAATGTTGAATCATATTGAAAAGTTCTGTTCATTTTCCATGCGTTCGCTCTGATGGAAGCGCACTGTACACATTCAATGTGAGAATCTGATTGATTAATTTACTTACTTGGTGAAGCAATTAAATTATCTTTTCAATTTGAAGTTCAGTCTACAAATGTATTAATGTGTAAGGTACATCAATTCTAAACCTCTCTCGTCACTTGGGTGAACCCTCAAGAGTACACCTTCAGTACCTTTAGTCAGGGAAAGTAATACTGACACAATTATGTTGTATAGAGTGCATACACCCTGTCCTGACTTTATTTTGTGTGTATCATGGAATGAGGTGGACCTGACAGGATGATGACTGTCCTTACACTGTAAATGATAAAAACAAAGATATTTTTGAACAAACAGATTTTTTCTTAATTGTTTTAGAAAAATAATGTCACAAAGAAGCATATTTTCTAGAAAATATTACTTAAAATACTTTCCAAGAGCACCCGCATATAATGAACAACCATGCCTAAACACTTTTAATTTCATTTTAAACTCCGCTTAATGCATAACCATAAAAGAAAAGTAAAGGGGAACCCATATCTGCACTGTACAGTGTACACCAAACTGCTGTCTCCTGCAGTGCTACAATGTAAAATACTGATATTACCCCTCAGGGCTGGGGTCAGAGCGGATCTACCGGGCTGGCATCTAACTGACTATGGGGGGGGCACTATCGATTGTGAACTATATTCATCAGGGCTGGACTGGCACAAAAAAATCTTACCGGTAAAATCTTACCGGACTTAACAGCCGAGAATGGCCCACCAGGGTGGGGAGTTGTTCTAACGGGATTCCATGTTGGCACCCCTCTTCTTCAGGGGTGGTGGTGCTTACGTGACACTAGAGGGTGTAGAGGGGGAGTGGCCACTCACTGGGGGGGGGGGGGCAATGCCTTCGAAGGCCCCCCTTGGTGCTGGCACTGTTACCCCTGTATAGACTGCATTGTAATTAATGCATGTGTAATGAGCACAGAAGACGAACCCAAAAGCAAAACACGTTTAACTGAGGAACTTTAATAATAATAGACTACAAAAAACAACGGAACACAAAGCACAAAAATACAAGATAAGTCCGGCAAGCATAAAGGGGTAATCCAAAGTCCAGAAGAGAGGTCAAAACACGAGAAAAACGTAGTCAGGAGTCACAAAAGGAATAAGGCTTGGTAACTAGGTATGGCTAGAATACTTCGCACTGTCTGTATGTCCTACAGTTCTTTATATAGTCCCTAGAACCTAGAACTCAGGTGAATTAGATCTCCGCCTGGAACTGTGATTAGTGGAGGGTTGACTGGGAACACCTGGCTGGTCCAACACCTCTGCACTCGTACGAGTCCTTACAATAGCCCCCTTTCCACGGGAGTCTCCAGACGACCGAGACAACCGAGCAGATGGACGACCACACCGGCGAGGGGCCGGCCGATCCGGATGAGAACAGTGAAAGTCGGCGATGAGACTAGGATCCAGGATGTCATCCGCGGCCGTCCACGACTGGTCCTCAGGGCCATAGCCCTCCCAATCCACAAGATATTCCAAACGGCCCCTTCGTCTCCGGGCATCCAAAATGTCTCTGACATGGTAAGCAGGTTCACCACCCACGTCAAAGGGAGGAGGAGGTTGACGGTCCATGCCAGGCGGGTGCAAGGGACTGAAAAACACAGGCTTAAGCAATGAAACATGAAAGGTGGGAGAAACACGATACCTGGACGGCAACTGGAGACGATAGGAGACAGTGTTGATGCGCTGCAGGACCTTGAATGGGCCAATATACTGGGGCGACTGTTTCCGCAATGGAAGTTGCAACTTCAAGTCCCTAGTAGACAACCAGACACGTTGACCAGGCCGGTAGAGAGGGGTCGGAAGGCGACGGCAATAAGCATGCTGCTTTTGGCGTCGTACAGCCCATTGTAAGTGCACATGCGAAGCCTCCCAAACCCACTCCTATGGAACCAGTCATCCACAGCAGGAATCCCAGTAGACTCGGACACCCAGGAAAAAAATGGAGGTTGGAAACCTAAAACACACTGGAAAGGGGTGAGTTTCAGTGAATTTTGCGCATATTCGGCCCAAAACAGGAACTGCACCCACGACCGCTGATTTTTCGAACAGTACGCCCAAAGGAAGCGTCCGATTTCCTGATTCAGCCTCTCGACAAAGTCAGACTAACATTAACGCCCAAACGAGAGAAAAAGTGCTTCCAAACCCGAGAGGTGAACTGTGGGCCACGGTCGGAGACTATATCCTCAGAGACCTGACCCTACGCCGTAGGGAGACCTGACAGCGGGATGAGACGACACATCTTTGAGAACCTGTCCATCACGACCAGGATAGTTGTATTACCTTCAGACTGTGGGAGATCAGTGATAAAATCAATGGCCAAATTTGACCAGGGCCGTCGGGGAATGGGCAGTGATTCCAAGAGTCCCTTCGGAAGGTGTCTAGGGGTCTTAGATTGGGCACAGATAGGACAAGAGAGAACAAAATCAGTCACGTCCTCCCGAAGAGATGACCACCAAAATTTCCCCGATAACAACTGTATGGTCTTGGTGATTCCAGGATGCCCAGTTCCGAGAGTCATATGAGCCCATTGTAACAGCACCTTATGGAGATCGGGAGGGACAAACAATTTCCCCTCAGGTGTACCAGCTGGAGGAGGGGTGCCGTCATTGGCCTCTTGAATTTGTCGTACAACCTCCCATTGAACCGGAGCGACTATACAGGCAGGGGGCAAGATAGGGCACATGGATGCTGGATGTCCTTGTTCCTCATGTTGTCGTGAAAGAGCATCGGCCTTGACATTATTAGAGCCGGGTCGGTAAGTGATAATAAAGTGGAATCGAGTGAAAAACTGAGACCATCTAGCCTGACGAGGGTTAAGTCGCTTAGCTTCCTGTAAATACTCTAGATTACGGTGATTGGTATACACCACAAAGGGGTGTTTGGCACCCTCCAACCAGTGTCTCCACTCCTCCAAGGCCAATTTAATGGCCAACAACTCTCGGTCGCCTACACAATAGTTCAGCAGGAGATAGCTTTCTGAGAAAAACGCACATGGGTGTAACTTTGGTGGCATACCCTGTCTCTGATACAGTATTGCTCCTACTCCAACCTCAGATGCATCCACCTCCACTTCGAAAGGTAAGGACGAGTCCAGTTGCCACAAAACTGGGGCTGAAGTGAGCAACTTCTTGAGTGTCTGGAAGGCCTGACTGGCTTGAGGAGTCCAGACCAATTTACCAGATGTTTTTCTGAGTAAGGAGGTGAGAGGGTTCGCCACACAACTGAAATCACGGATGAAACGTCTGTAGTAATTAGAAAAACCAAAAAACCGTTGCAGATCTTTGATGTTCTTGGGTTCGGGACATTGTAGAATGGCCTGGGTCTTTTGTGCCTCCATTTGGAGAGATCCAACACCTAGAACATGTCCCAGAAAAGAGACAGAAGCCTGGTGGAAGACACATTTCTCCCCCTTCAAGTAGAGGTCATGCTCCCGTAGCCTTTGCAGGACTGATCTGACATGGCCGACATGAGAGTGAAGATCAGGGGAAAAAACCAGTATATCATCAATGTAAACCAACACAAAAATGTCCAACATATCTCGGAAGATCTCATCCATGAACGACTGGAATACTGAAGGTGCGATAGATAAACCGAACGGCATGACAAGGTACTCGTAGTGCCCCCTGGTGGTGATAAAGGCAGTCTTCCATTCGTCGCCATCTCTTATTCGTATGAGATTATGGGCGCTACGGAGGTCAAGTTCGGAAAGAGGTCCGGAATCTACTAATGCTGTAGTACAGACAGATAGAGAGTCTACTGAAAGAGTAACTGGAACAGTAAATTGATCAGCCGTAAATAGAGAGAGGTTTGAAATGGTTACCTGCTTCTTAGTGGGACAAGTGGGACAGCTTGAAAGCATATGACCTGGTTCTCCACAGTAAAAACAAAGACGGGCCTGCAGGCGGCGCTGTCGTTCCGCAAGAGACAGGGGCGTTCTCCCTAGCTGCATAGGCTCTGGTTCAGAGACTGTGTTGAACTGGGAAGGCGTGGTCACCGGCCCTGGGGGAGGAGCAACTGTTGCTGTGCGACGACGTTGTTGCAGAAACCTATCCACAGTAATGGCTGTTTGTATGTATTGTTCCAGATTTGTAATATCTCCACGACAGGCCAGTTCCATTTGTAGGTCTCGATTCAATCCACGGCGAAATAAAGTCAGCAATGCGGCATCGCTCCAACCACTCCCTGCTGCCAACGTACGAAATTCGAGGGCAAGTTCTGCTGCCGCCCTGGATCCCTGACGTAAATCATACAGTTGGTCCGCAATTGATTTTCCAGACGGGGGATGATCGAACACACGGCGAAAGGCATCAACAAAAGACTCTTGGAGTGCAAGCACGGAACTCTGAGCCATCCATAAAGCTGTAGCCCATTCGTGTGCCTTCCCGGTGAGTAAAGAGATCATGAAATGTACCTTATCGCTGTCTGTTTGGAACTTTTGGGGTCGGTGTTCAATATACAAACCACACTGCATTAAAAATCCATGGCGGTGGGCAGGATTACCTCCAAAACGTTTGGGTAGCCCGAGTTTGAGTTCTCTGTCAGGAGCTGGTGGTGGAGCTGGGGCAGAGGCCGCTGAAGCCTCCGGTTGTTGTGCAGCAGCAGGCTGGCCTAGAGTTGCCACAGCTTGGGAGAGCTCTTGCAGAGCTTGTGAATGCTGAGTCAAAATACCATGAATGTCTGCTGGGTCCATTTTAAGGTGAAGTATTTCTGTAATGAGCACAGAAGACGGACCCAAAAGCAGAACACGTTTAACCAAGGAACTTAAATAATAAAAGACTATAAAAAACCAACGGAAGACAAAGCACAGAAATACAAGACAAGTCTGGCAGGCAAAAAGGGTAATCCAAAGTCCAGAAGAGAGGTCAAAACACGAGAAAAAGGTAGTCAGGAGTCACATAAGGAATAAGGCTTGGTAACTAGGTGAGGCTAGAATACTTTGCACTGTCTGTATGTCCTACAGTCCTTTATATAGTCCCTAAAACCTAAACCTCAGGTGAATTAGATCTCCGCCTGGAGCTGTGATTAGTGGAGGGTTGACTGGGAACACCTAGCTGGTCCAACACCTCTGCATTCGTACGAGTCCTTACAATGTGTTAGCTAACCAAACAAACAACCTTACATTAAATAGCTAGATGTCATCTTAATTAAATGTCAAATATGCTTATTACCATGTGTTTTTGGGGGGTTTATCAGGCTTGAATAATAAAATGAGATATTAAATAACATTATGCTAACACCACCTTTTAAGATTATTCATTAAGTTATTAAAACTGACATTAGAACGTGATAAAACTGCTGCAAGAACAAAACAATCAGTTAAAATGGAGAAACCATTCCTTACTAGCAATTTAATGTCATTTACAACATTATTTTGGGTGATGTAATATATATATAAAAGTTCAACAAGTATAAAATTTCACATAAATGCATAAAACTAAAATGTATCTAACTATAATGTGAAAGAAGACACGAGTCATATGCCAACTTTGTGACCAGGGGCGTCGTAGTAGGGTGAAAAGTGGGACTAAATTACCAGGGCCCCAAGTGGGGGGAGGGCCCCTGAGGAGTGAAATTTTATTTTCCTTT
>JBBPDB010000002.1:6379804-6408042 GCA_037974465.1 Brachypetersius altus | reverse complement strand
TTCCACGACTGTTTCTTACCTGAAAAACAGCTTAAATCTGAGTCAACTATTTAACCAAGATACTGCAGTCAGAGCATTTATACAACTGTCCAAATAATAACTAGCCAACGCCTAACCCAACAATACATAAGCCCTAGAAAAGAACATAAGTCAAGGAAATTTTTTTTTTTTTTTTTTAAATAAGAAATAAGTAAGCAGTAGGAAAGAGACATAGTTAGTCACCAAAGTGCTCCTGGAAGAGGTGGGTCTTCAGGCAACGCTTGACTTTTATAAATGCTAATTGGCCACGCCCCATTACAATTGTACATTTGGCTGTTACTTAGCAGGGGGCTGGACAGCCTGCTGTGATACGCCCTCACTAACATGGAGGATTTGCCTTAAATTATCTTAAATCTAAATGTTAAATATCAAAAATATATCTAGCACTCTAAATGTGAAACTTTACAGTTAAATAGGCCTTGGTGAGACTTTTCCAACGACCCCTCATTGGAAAAGCCCTGGGAGAAGAGGAATTATACTATCAACCTCAGACAAAAGTAATGGGACACCCAGGAGTGGTGAACGATATCCCATGACTATTATGGCAAACAAGGGGTCATTGGATAGGGCTTAATGAGTTTCATGGAGATGGAGATTGATGGTGCCCTGCCTACAAAAGTCACAAGGACGTTCCGTGGGGGACAACAGTATTTGGCAGTCTTGGCTTTTTCTTCTTTGACTCCTCAAACAGCTGACATGTTGTCAAGTCTCACACACAACAGAAACTCTTATCATGTGATGCATCCTCTCACATTATGTACTTCGCAAATCACGTTATGCGTGCTGTAATTATTTTTTATTATATTTTTAGTGGATCAGATTAAATTTTTTATTCCTTCCCGATTTCCAATCCAGTAATATAGGTCAGGATCGGGCGATTACCGATCATTCAGAATACAGAATATCGGATCGGCGCATCTCTAGTCACAATACAGGGCTTCCAATAAGAAACAGAGCTCATTAGTAATTAGCCTGATTTTCTTCCAGGGGTTACTGAGATGCTGCAATTTTTGGTGCATAAAACCACAGAATTTTCAGAATAAAAATGAAATAGAAAAATGTAGGATAATGCCCCTTTAAAGTCAGGTGTGTTATTATAACTCAGGTTTGTCATTTGGTTCACAGCCACTTCCATGCTGTAGGAGATTCCTGGCTTCTATGTCAATAAAAAAAACAAGATACATTATTAAGGTTTGCCAAATAACACACTTGTTACAGTCCAACAAGGTTTTCTCATTTGTGAATGTTGTGCAATTGTGTGCAACCAAGCAGTGACATAAAAAACTACATGGAAGTTATTAAAATTAGAACGATAAAAAAAAGAAAAGACAATGATGAACAGCTCAAGGTTTGTTTGTTCTGCTAGGTCATACACTTTTATTTCTCTCTCTCGCTCCATCTAGCTCTCTCTGTCTCTTCCTTACTCTCGGTCTCCCTCTCTCTCTTTTCCCCTCTTTCTCACCTTAATTCTAGTTTACAGCCAAGGGGTAATCACTTCAGAATAGGGCGTGCTTTCCATGCAAGTATGAATCTCAACTAGCCGGGGTCCAAGTCCATTGCAGCGTATACTGAATTCTAATGGTCGGCTAAGAAAGCCTGACAGCAATACTTGACATGGGCATTAAATCATTGCCCCAAGGAATCCTCCATCCTGCACCTCCTGACAGGAACACTGTCATCTCTGCCAGGGCATTTCCTATGCCTCTTGACAACACTGGATCAGAATTAGTCATTGCATTAGATGTAAATTGGTGCTGTTCAAGGATAATAATGAGCACCAAGATACATGTCGGTGTCGCTGACATGACGCCATTTTGATACTGTCTCCCACCGGTTTATTATGTCTAATGGTATTCAGGCCGCGGCTGGCCGGAAAGTTTATTTTCAGTTTATGCACTTGTATTTTCATGTTTGTTTGGACACTTCTCAGCACAAAGTGTCCAGAGCGGAGCTCCACACAGAGGGTCAGTCTGGCAGTGTTTACCCAGCTGTCTGCCTGACGGCTGACGGCTTCTCTCTTGACATGCTCTGGCATTAAGGCTGACTAGCCAACAAGTCCGACTGCTTGGACAGCTCCATGCCACAACTGGCACCAATATACTGCAAAGCGAAATCTGGTCCCAGCTCATGCTTCTTTATCGTTCATCATGCTTATATAATGTTTATATAATCAATATTCAGCCTTGCGATGTCGTTGTTATCTTACATAGAAACTCCCTGTACAAACCAAATGTAGATGCATGTACCTTACAGATCACCCTGAAGCTCCGAGCAGTCCTTATCCTACAAGGTCTTTATCCCTTCGTCTAATCCGTTCCTAGCTGGCTCATAAAGTCTTGCAAATGAATATGAAGATGGCTAAGGGTTATTATTAATTGTAGCTAAATTACAAGTAGATAGGATATAATTAAAGCCGATAAATATTTGATGCTATATTTTTGGGGGGATAATTGCACCCTCCTTAATGTGTGGGGAATACTAATTGATGTTCTGTTCTGTAATAATCACTATTTCATGCTGTGTGTTTTTTCCCCCTTACTTTTTGCCAGGCGTTTAGCCAAAAGCTGAATCAGATAAACATTTCTATTTAAAAGACCGAGCGGCACAAACTAATGTTTAGGACAGAGATGGACACTTCTTGGAAGGAAGGGAAGACTCCCTGTCGGCCACCTAATTGAGACAATTTAGCAAACATACATTCAGGAGGCTGAATGCTGAAGTATGAGCCAGAGGCTCTGTTCAACCATTAGCATGTATTCCCAGTTGCTTAACTTAGTGAAGAAAATGGAAGCCTACCACTGAAATAATCTCTGCCAATTACTGCAGTACATAGTAGATAATGGTGTACTTTACAAGCAAAAAAAAAAAACTGGCACAAGCTGCTAGCTCAGGAAAATGATAAGTTGACTCAAGGTAGCACTACATTTTGTTATCAGCGATGGGTCAGCCTTACCTTTTAACAGACTCAAACGTACAATTCACAGTAGGCTTCAGATAGCTGAGTTAAAAGATAACAGCAGCTTATATCCGTGGAGTCCAAGCAGGGAAGGGTGGCCAGAGAAAATGTTTCATTGAACCCTTCCTGCAAAATCAAAGAGTCCACAGGACAAGGTGCCGCTTTGGTCCCAGGCTCTGGGGCTTTATTGAGCGCTTCCCTCAAGAGAGCTGAGCTGCACAGGGAAGTCAGAGTGGCCTTGTAGAAGAGCAGCTCACCAGGGTGGAACTGAAAAAGAGGGCTGATGAGTTCCTGAGAGCAGTCAGAGCTTAGAACAAGCCCCGTGTCAGATTTCCAAATGGGGGGGAAAAATGTGTCCAACGGTGAACAAAGGCAAGTCGCTCTCTACGGAGTTTGCCCTCACACGGTTTCAGGTCTGACTAAGTTGTCCTATCACATGCCTGAGTTAATTTCGTGCAACAGTGCAAGAATATGGCAGTTCTGTCAGGTCTGCATGGAAGCTGTACGTTTCGATTCAGGAAGCGCCTTTCTGCAGGCTAACACATGAGCACTTGAAAAGCTGAGAGATCATCTTGAACACCTCCCTTTCCAACATTATCATCATCTTTTTCCTACAGTAGGCCTATAAGCTTTCTGGCTGCCAACATTTCGACATTTCTGTTGTGTTAATTAATTGACTGTTCAACAGATTCCTCTGAAATGTACACAGTGAGAAGAGCTGGCTGTGGTAAGGGAGCGGAGTAGTTTATCATAATGCTTTTCGTCTGTTTTCCTGGACAGTTAAATCTATTTTGTTTCCAGCAGGTGTTGATTGTGTTTCCTTATTTTGAGGAAATGACGCCTGGCTTTGAAAGCCTGTCCCCCCTCGTGTCCCCCCAATTGCTTTGCCTTGTTTAATGTATCAGTCACACAGGTTAGATAACGAACAATAGTGACTTATGAGGGAAAAACTCCCGTCCAACTAGAGCACTCGGTCTAAATGAAATTGACACGTCTTTCAATAAATGCAAAAAGTATGTTATTGAAAGAGACATCTTTTATTCTTCAGCCCTTACATCACATTCACTTGGCCATATGCTCTGATCACTGCTCTCACCAGCAAGGGGAAAGGCAAGCCGTTGTAAATAAATAAATAAACAAACAGACAAATCCATTCATTCAAAGTATGTGCTCTGAAGTTTACTTTTTTACTGAAAAGTTCAGTTCTTTTGTTCTGAGCTAACCATGACATTCAGCCTCAGTTCAAGTGTTTTGTCATGCATGATTTATAAGAATGGCGTGGATGCTACATGCCTCGTTCCTCTTCAGTTTTTCTGAGCAAGTATGGTTCACTTTTATCTTTGAAGGTGACCTATTGAGTTCAGTGGGGTTTTTTTTTAACTTTCCAGAGTTCACAGTCTAAGGCCATGATATCCAGCCAAAATGATATAGTCTTATAACTGAAGTACTGATTGTTAACACATTACATCACTAATACAAAGTCAACTTATTCCCATGATTCAGAGTGCAGAAGGCAGTCTGACCCTGCTCTGCAGCGGCTGGTGAGTAAAAGGAAAGCAGGTGTGCAGTGCTCTGCTGAAGCCAGGCTCATTTGTAGTCTCGCCGCGCTCCTGGCTGGCTCGCCCAGGGGGACCAAGCATCATTCGGCTCCAGCAACATCTGGATGATCCTCGACAGGTTCCCGGTCGCACAGGTGTGTCGGGCAGCACATGAGAGCAGAATATCTGGACGAGGCAGCCGAGAAAGAAGAGTGTTTCGTTTGTTTGAACGTGGTAGAGCTGCCTAGGCTGGGGGCCTGCTTTCCCTGCCCCAGCCCGGCATTCCTGATGAGCGTGAACAGCCGGAGTCGGAGATGCTGATACAGGGAAAATCAGACACGCCGCTCCTTCCCACGCTTTAATGAGTGTACCGCTGTGAAGCTATTAAATGAATCCAAGCAAAAAAAGGGGGGTATTTGAAAGTGAATTTTAGATTTCCGGTCAAAGCGCTTTTGCCCGAGAATGGGCAGGGGGAGCAGAGGGGAAGCGGCGATTGTTGGAGCACCCTACCCTTCTCGCACACGGCATGGATGATCAAAAGAGCCGAACGGCAGCCGACCATTATGCCAATGACACTTTGAGTAAGAGTCCGGAGAACAAAATGACATGACAGCCATTAGGGTTTGAAAGTGGGACTTTAAAGAGCGGCTGAAGGATGAGTGTCAAGAGGGAATCAAAGGGAAAAAGTTAAATCTTCATAACGTCTGCCACTCTCCACTGAAAAAAAATAAGTTCGCGGCAAAGTATCTCCCATTCAAGTCCGAAAACATGAAGATGAGTGTCTTCGTGAAGAACAAAGGAGTCCAAGAAGTTGAGTCTGGAGGTTGAAACATGAAAGCTAACAGGAGCGCTGGGTCCCATTGTACAGGTGGTTGATCATTAGGACTCTCACTCAGTACAGGAACAGATGCATGTAGCAGCTCTATGCTACAATCAACTCTTTAACTTGAGGACTACCAGATAAATATGAAGTTAAGAAGGAAAAGCTAACACAAACACTGCTTTTGAAGCAACCAAGGTCTCTGTTTCAATGTGTTCCTGTTTTACGGATTTTGTTCGTTTCAGGGCTGAGCTTTAAACTTAATTGCTGACAAAATGTTAGGCCTGTGCTGTTTTGTGTAGTTTCAGATTCCCCTACCCCAGTCAAATGCTCCATTATGACACTGGATGTGGCTGATCAGCTGAATTTGCTGGCTCCAACCACATGGATGGCAGTCATATGCAAAAAAATGTCTAATGTGTCTCCCTGTCGCATAATCAAGGATTTTAGAGTGTAAATCTTTGATCTGGGAGAATATTTTCTGACAGGATCACCCCCTCTCTTGGCTGTAGCATTCTGAACTCCCTCCAATTATGGGTGTCAAATGAGTGTGTTTACAGGCTGATTAGATGACTGCTGCAGTGGCAGTGGTGCCCCTCCCCTCCACCAAGGCCCTGCTGTGTCCTGCAGCATGGAGCCTTGGCCATCAGCACGCCCACCTAAACCCCCACAGCCCCGCCTCCCCCCACATCCAGCTACACCCTTCCTCACAGCTGGGCCGGTTTGGAGCTGCATCAGAGCCAACTGTATAGCAGCCAAGCTCGAGGGGTCCCCTGGGTCTCCCATCTGGTGTGGCAGGGCAAGTTCTGGGGCTTGGTTGACAGAAAGAGAGAGAGAGAGAGAGAGAGAGAGAGAGAGAGATTGCTCACAAACCTGCTCACTTTACAGGGCTCCCACAAATCTTTTATTTATTGGCCTGTTCAGCTCACATTTGCTGTAGTTAGTTAATATGCAGAGTGGGCTCAGCCGCTTCAGATGGAAGTGCAGAGAAATGCTGGCTGGAGCGTAGGGAAGTGCTGCTGCTTGGCAAGGGGCTTGAAATGGGGAAGAAGTGACTGCTCAGCTGTGGGGAGATGCGGAAGCTTCTCACCCTCCACTATCTTCATATTCAAAACCCAGCTGATCATAATGAGCATCCCAGTTCACATGCACTGAGCTCAGGCTCAAGCGAAGAGCAGGAATCTTCAAAACCACTTCTTGCATCATCATTGATTTTCATGCTGTTTACTGTGCCCTCAAGGGGAAATTCTAAGGAATTTGTTTTTATACATACACACGCAACAGAACAGGAATATGTCTGAATATGGAGGGGGGAAAAACACATATGGCTTCCACAGAGGCCATTCATGAACGATGGTCTTTAGTGTGCCAAGAATGTTATAGCAGTAAATCTGCTTTTGATAATAAGTCCCCTACTGATCAGCCAACACTGTCATTATTGTTATGGTAAAGTGCAGGTGGGAGCTTCAAACTTCCATCTAATGTTTTTTCCAAATGGCTGCACTTGAGCTGAGCCACACAGCCCTGTGATCAACTACTGCAATTCCTATTTCCTCTTAAAGATCTTTAAGGTAAACTTCCAGTGACAAAGCTTTTCACACTGTAACACAGTTTCAAATGTCATTATAAATGCAATCATTCAGTCCACAGAAAATCTACAGTTATAGTATGTAATATGGCATTATGGGTTATCCGTTTATTAGATAAAATAAAATATCAAATAATACAATATGAATATAATCCAAAATAAAATAAAATTCACAGTGATATTTGAGGGTTTTGTTTAGAAATGTTTTTCAAGAATTGACTCGTATTAATGGCTGGTTAAATTTGTACACTTAGTAATAGATCACACAGATCTCTGGAGTTTGGGAATAACCATTATTGAAATTTCAATGAGAGCCTTATAAAAAAATTAAGAGTTTGATTGTCTTGCAATCTTCTGTTTGACAGAATATGAAACAAAAAATGTGCATTGCTTTGTTTATTGTGTTTATAGAACACAGCATCATTCATCCAGTTTAACATTTGAACATGCCAGTCTGATAGTAACTAGTCTTTTAACCAGTCATGTACACAATACTATAGCAGGTTAATTTTTTCCCCAAAGTAGCTGCTAAATAGTTGTAAGGAACAGAATCAGTGTGGATGAGAATATGGTGTAATATGGGCTTTAATACTTCTGGTGGATAATGTTGGATCATTCTGATCATCACACTGTGACCTGTAGGTCCACATGGAGTAACTCGGCTGTAATTTGGTTTGTTAGAACTCAGGCATGGAGGGAAGCATTGTTTAGTGACCGCTCTGAGAATATTCTTTTTTAGCTGGTTGATGGTAACGCTAAGCTTTTGTGGAAAGCTGAGACATTTTTTACATGTGACATCTTTAACCCTCACTTTAAAAAATGCAGTCATTACTTTTGTTTTAGTGTGGGTGCATTTCGGTATATCTAAAGGGGGTTCTCCACTGACTGGTACCAGATCGGTATTGTTCAGTTCGGTTCTACTAAGTTTGGTTTTGGACCTACAGTTTTCCACTACAACAAACATTCTGAGAAGCAGCACAAGCAGAGTGCTCTAAGCTGCGGTAAACAACCTGGCATCATTACAATTGTCAGCATGGATGAAATCAGCGAGGTTGTATTTCTTATCCTTGGTTTGTGGCTGTTTGCCACAAAACAGAGACAATTGGCTTACCAGAAAAGGTTTAAAGAAGCAACATTAGTGTTAGCTAATGCTTACACTAACGTTAATGCTAACGTTTAGTCAACAGTACTGACGTAACTATAGTGCCCACCAATCAGTAACCTCCAATATGTACACGTCATCATTTAATATCGGTTCAGCACGCTTGGAACCTCAGTCAAGGTGGTACCAAGAATAGTACCAGGTACCAGATTTTAGTTATGGAAAAGCAAAAAAAGCGAGTAGAGTTGAACTGAACCAAGCTGGAACCAGTCAGTGGAAAACCCCCATAAGAAAGACACGCGGAAAACCGTTTGTAAAGTGTGGAATGCCGACATTTCTAGAGAGGGTGCATCCACAAAGGCACAGAGTATGAAGCACAGACGAGGCGAGACCCTTCGAGTACACCCACTCCGTCTGTGTTTTTGAAAAGGCAAGAAGTTTTCCAGTGATTACGGTTAATATATGGGCTTTGTCAGTCTTTGTTTTGACACTTTTGTTTTAGGACTACAGAGAATGTTGTTATATCATATAACACAGCATTTAAAGCACTTGTTCTGAATGCACTTTGTTCATGCACTTTGTTCAGAATATTAAAATGCACTTGAATACTATAGAAAATATTTAATTATATAATATTTCAGCTATCTTACTTGTGCATTGTTTGCATTACTTTGTTTGCATTGTGTGCATTGCTAAATAAATATTTTCATAGTTTTGTGACAGATTCTTTTAATAATTTTATAATAAGAATTATATTATTATACAGGTTTTCAGTTTCTGTCCGAAAAAATTATTTCGTTGCATCCCTAATCAGATATGTTGTCCTAAAATTCTTTATATTTCTATTCTTAAGTCTTTATATAAATTTTTTTTTATATCTATTTTCATTAATCTTCAGATTACTGTGAGCCTTTTCTGAATAACTTTGAGAATAACACAGGATTTTTAAAAAATCTAACAGTTAAATTAGTTTATGGGCTAAATGATCCAAATAGCAAGTTTGTGGGTTTTATCCCAAGGAATCCATTTTACGGATATCACTATTAGTCCTGATGCTTTAAGATGGTGTTACAGTACAGAGATTGAAGAACCCAGGCATATTAGAGTTCTGAAAGTGTGTATGCCATAGTAACTTTTGCTGACCTATCAGTATAACTCTGTTTTTTTTAAAGAGAGCTTATGAGCATGAAATCACATCAGTCCACCAAGCTAACTGTGTCTCCCATAGACTGCTGTGAAATGACTTTCTAATGCAGAAAACAATTATACTATTGTTGCTAATGAGAAACTGCATTTAAATAATTCCTTTAATTAATTAATTCATTCATTCATTCATGAGGTTAGAGGCCTAATGAGCCAACTATGGATCAACAGGGTGATGTTTTTTATCTCCTTATGAGGGAAATGGATTTTGACTATATTCATTAGCTACTTATTAGAGATATGTTAAGAAATAATAGCTGTTTTTTCAGTAGAAACTCTGTCACCATAAAGGCTGACTCACTGGACAGTGTAAAAAACTGTGATTTTTTTATTCTGTCAAGGGCACCCATGTCTATTGCCACCTCATGCCACCAATTTGACATGATGGCCCCTTCTGCTGATGTCATATAATGCATACGCAGCAGATACTGGCCATCTGCCACAACTCTGACAGAGCTATTAGTTACCACACTAACAAACACACACACACACACACACACACACACACAAGTCTACAACAGTACAGACACTTAACCACACATCATCACAATGTAAGAAACATAAACACACATGCATGTGACTAGAAGCTGTCCACATACAGTACAAACATGTAACCATTAAGACAAACCACTGAGAGGCCGCTGGGAATTCACTTAGCAGTGAAATGATAGTCTCTTTCTGACGTTCAGTGGGAACAGAGGAGCCAGCCGCAGATCACAACTCAGAGCAGAAAAATCTCAGCAATTATTAACTAGGTGGCATCGCAAGCACTGATCCGGCTGTTCAACAGCTCCCTGAGCTCTTTAGGAGGCTCCAGTCGTATTTTCAGCTGGCCCTCTGGAGCATCACTCTTGCAGACACTCGCTCTCCTTCTCTCTCTCTAGCTCTCTCGCCCCTCCACCACCAATTCTCCATCAGTGCAACTGTTTCGATGACCCTGGATTGGGGGGATCCTGATTGGTGACTTAGCGTGGCCCCTGTTTGCCACTTTTCCTCTGGTCTTTTCTCATCTTGTTACCCACTCTTCAGGCTTTGTGGTTAAATTATGTATTAAGGTCAATGTCAAAACATGGAAGATATGTAATCTACAGGGAGTTTCCTTTTATTCATTATTACAGTGAAGGCTGAGCACAACTGTCAGGGAGTTGAGGATGTGCGCAGCATGGAAGCTTGCTGCTCAGCGGGGCTCCTCAAAGCCCCCACTCTCCCTCCTCTCTCTCTCTCAGGACGGACCCCTTGATAGATTTACCCAGCTAACCCATCTCACTTAAAAAAAATAAAAAGTTCTCTTCTTCTTTGCTCCAATCTGAAAGCTGTCAAGTGCACCTATATGGTGGTGTCATAAATCCAAAGCACGAAGTGTGCACCCGAGACGCAGGGGGGATGTCATCCATTCACATGCAGTTTGGGAGCCCATAATGGAGGGAGTCATGTCACAATCTGGTGGGATCCTGGGCAAGATAGAGCTGATGGAGACAACCTGCTCTGCATGTTCCTTACTGTTGTCCACAGAGCTGAGTCTAATTACATCACGTATACACTCTTAGAATAAGGGGTCTGCTTCATGAAAAATGTATATTATGTGATGGTTCTATAACCTTTAAAATTATTCTACTTATAAAATATCTTCTTATAAAGTACAAAAAGGTTTTTTTCCAAGGGCCCATATCATGAAGAAACAAAATGTTCTTGCTTTTTTAAATAAACAACTTTGTTGTGGTATGCAAACTTTTAAAACTTTTTTAGTCAGTCCATACTGTAGATATACAGAACTGAAGCAGCAAAAAAAAGGCTATTTTGAATTCAGTGTTTTCCTGCAGAGGTTTGGCTCTTCTTCACACTGCGCTGTGCAGTGTTTCAACCAAAACCCCTGGCCATCAGAGCTGCTGAGACCCTAGGTGTCTTCAAATGGAAACTGAACACCACCTCTTCACTTAGCTCTTAGAATAATAAGTATGTGTTCCTGCCATAAACTAACTTAACAAAAAACTTCACAAATAACAAACAAAAAAACTGTCTTCTATGTATGTGATGTGAGAGGGCCCTGGTGGAAAATATTTGTCTACTATCAGCTCTTAATTAAATCTAGGCTTAGTAGTAAATTCTGAAAATGTTTATGTAAAAACACAGATATTTTATATAAATCAGTCTTAAAGGCACAGTAATAACAATAGCCTTTATTTCTACGGGATAAAGAGAGAAGGGGAAACTAATGACGGCCATTTTTGCGACATGAAACTACATGCTACATGAATGTATTTGTATATAGTGAATTTACTATTTATAGTAAGGGTCTCAATGCAGATTTACAGAAATCCAAGCCCCTTATGAGAAAGTTGAGAACAACACAGGCAAGGAAACAGGCCATAGGGTGGGACCCGGAGAGCAAACGAGGCCAGAACAGGACCTGTCTTACTCTGGTTGGCACTGGACAGCAAAACAAAACCAGAATAAGAGCAATAAGAGTTAAAAAAAAGATACAAAGTCAGTCTAATCATGTGGGAAACAAAAATGGTTCCTCTACTGCATGACTCCAACTACCCCTTTCTTTAAGTGTGGCACAACAGAACAATGGTGTGTAGATAATTTCAGCTGTTGATTTTTGTACATTTTCAAAGTGCTGTCCAATCTAGAGCGAGTAAATGACTTTTGTTGAAGAGGAGCAGTCCACCTAAAGGATCAAACCTATGTAAGCAGGCAGTGAAAAAAGAATTACGAATGCAAGCTCAAAGAGAAGTCAAGTCTGAGAACACTGTCTTTAAAAAAAATAGGCACTTACACCATAATCACAATGTTCAGTTCGACTGATATCCGGTTTCCGAAGCAGCAGAATGGTGAGTTAACTGTAGCTTTCCCTCCAATCAGGAATGCTGATGAAACATAGTAACATAATGAACTATTCTATCATAACATCCCATTTCCACTGTATCACTATAAGTGATTTGCCAGTATAAGTAAGTATTACTCAAAACTATTACGAAACTGGTTAATTAGCTTTAAGTCTGTAAATGTCTCGTATTGAAATGAAAAAACACCATCAGCTTTTTCTTGAAATCTGTTAAGACAGAGCTGTCTAGGATAACTGTCTTGTTAAAATGTAAAACTGGTTAAATGATACTGTAGCATTAAATGATACTATAGTGTTAACAAATTTTCACACATCATTAGCAAGTGTGAACTCTTCATTAACATTAACTTTGGTTTGACAGAACATTAAGACAATGTTTTCGCTGATATTTACAGTGAACGTACAATAAAAAATGTAAATAAAGTAATTACTGTAGATTAAGGAGATTATTTTATTTAAAATCAGTGACAGTGACATTTTTACTGGCTTTACGTTTGCAGTCTGTATTTAGAATGATTCATTGATTATTTCTCAACTTACATACATTTACATACAGTGCTACTGGAAAAACATTTAGAAAATTTTTAAAGACTTGGACATGATGTCTAACAAGAAATAACACCGCTTAATTATTGTAAATGAATGTTACGCTAAATCAGCATTTCCTAATACAGCTGCTGCCATACATTACATTATACAGCTCAACGCAGCCTCAACATTTGTGATTAAATCACAAACACTTTGGTGGCTCAACAAAATTTCATGTTTTGTGTTTTTTTTCCTTTGGTATTTTAAAAATAGTGTAAAAAGAAAAGGTTAGTCATTTGCTTTTATTTGTAATGCAACAAGATAAGAATAATTCAGCAAATTGATACGATCCGTTAACTATTAACGCGAAAGCCTTTAGTACCTTTGGATAGTCTGTAATTTTGCAGCTACAGTTGCTTTCGAAAGCAGTAGGGCAGACACCGTTTGTTTTAAATAAATCTATTTGGCTGCAGACAAGTGTATTCTATTATTGCTATATGTATTCTAATAATATGAATATTATTCTACATTATTTTTACAAAGTATAAGTAGAAAACAAAAAATCTGAAGACATAAGAATAGAAGTCTCCAGAATGATAACAAAGGTCAAAATGTTAAATCAAAGGAAAAGCAGGAAAATATGCGAAAAAAGCACAAAAATACATTAAGTGTTAAGTCCTGTAATATTGAGTTCCAGATGCGGATACAAGTAGTCCTTTATTGCTCACCATAGACCAACAGCTCAGTCAGCAGATCTGCTGTGCAGAGCAGGATGGCTTGGCACCCTCAGTGGCTCGTCAGGGCCCTCTATGCTGCCTGCTTGGCTGAGAGGCCTAGATAAATCGAAGCCAGCTCTCTTTGGGGCGAGTATAATTATTTTCTGATTAGATTAATTCAGTTATACTTTGGTCCTTTCCAGAGCCACTGGCGTGCCTCTGAGAAGCTCGCTCAGTCATGCTAACAATTACACAATTAGCTGAGCAGCACAAACCAGGCTGGGAGATTCAGCTCTTGTTAACAATCTGCCTACACACACACACACGCACACACTAATAATTATAATTTGTAGGATTTTCTGGTTCTATGCCGGTGAAAGGGGGATAGAATAATGCAAGTTCGCCCTCATATTTAACCCACCCACTCCTTCCTCATTATTTCAGCTCCATTGTGAATACCTTAAACTATAAACAACCGAGCAGCAATCATTTCCTTAACAGGGGACGTATTTGAATTCAAAAAACATGTTTCAAATCTCTTTGTAGTTTATTTGTGCCTCGTCTGTCTACAGGAATGCGCTGTCCAACTGGTCAAGTGCAAAAGGACGTGTTCCAGGGGTGCTCATTACACTGAAACGATTTAATTTGATGCCTTATAGAGAGCTACATGATGATCTCATTACCCTTGTAGCAGTGAACATGGCTGGTTGCTAATTGATAGGGACAGTGATTGCTGTTTTGTATCAGACTCAGTTTCCATATACCCTGAAGACATTTGGTGTAGTTGCATTTTCAATAAAGCAGAATTTCTACTAGTCCAGAAGTTAATCCTAAATGATGGCTAATAGCTATAGTGAGTATGTCAAGAAATAAATGCTTTATTTCTTGCTGTAATGTCAGCCTTGGCCAAACAAACACAGACACAACCATTTTTTGTATTCAAGTGAGATTTTCTTGCTGACTATTCATCTGAAGGCTTGCTTAGTCTCGTGAGATCCTCAGCAACACTGCAGTGTTTTAGTGAAGCCAAAGAGCCCACCACTTCTGGTGCCCTGCCAAGGAAAGAGCTCCAGTGGACGGCTAACAATGTGCTTCTAAACCAACAGGACACCTTTGTTTTGCTAAGAGGTTTGATAAAAACAACAAAGACACAAGCCGAGCTTCTCTACGGTCAAGCCACGACTCCCAGCAGCGCCTGCTGAATTCCACCATCCAGCTCAAGGCCATGTTCACCCTCTTGGGCAGAGCGGATGTGTTTTTTTTTTGAGAGGCTGTTATAAAAAATATCTACATTTCTTGCCCATACACGCCCGCAGTAAGGTGACTTGTCTTACACATAATTGCACTTCGAAAATAGATGAAAGAAAGGACACAGTTCTGGATGTCGAGAACGTGAAGAGGGTGCGGAGCAGTCGGAGCCTCTTCATCTGGCCGTGAGCGTAATGAGTGTAGCCCGCGGAACTAACAGGCTCCGGTACAGATCATGTTCGCTACCGTGCCCGGCATCGTTCTGCTCCCAAAACCCAGAGAGACAGGCTGGAGAAGTGGGCGAGATAGACAGAGGATGCACTCGATTTTCCCTCTCGGAGGGCGGCATGTTGCTCTTATGCGCTCGTGCGGAGATGCTGGAAAATAACTTGTGACTAGTAGGCCTAATTAAGGCCTCCTCCCTGACCTGCACATCACCGGCCTCATCAGAAATCCAGCACTGCAGCTGATTCAACATGAGCTCCACACCGGCCAGGACCTGCAACTAATGAATACTAATGAATAATAATTACAGCCTCTTTGGCACCCAGACACACTGCAGGGACAAATGCTAATATGCTTTAAATGTACACCACCAGGACTGACTAGCGGGCTCAACACATAGCAGATTAGCCGTGGGGGCAAACGCAAACTCAAGGTGAAGGGGGGTGGGGGGGTGGGGTAGAGGGAGAGAGAGAGAGAGAGCAAGAGAGAGACAGAAAGAGAGAGAGAGGGAGAAAAAAGAAGGTGGCTTCGACTGTTCCTTAATTGCGCATTTCTCTCCAACCAAATTGTGCGCACATTGGTTTGTTTTTCAATTGTGTTCAAAGCAGGCAGGCCAGTGATGTGGTGAATGTAGGCCACGCGAGAGCACGTTCTCCTGTGGCAGCCTGTGACACCTCTTAATTGGCAGTATTAGAGCTCTTCGCTGACGACTGTGTTGTTTGTGAGAGCACTTTCTCCAAAAGCTTTTGTACTCATTCTTGCAGGGAAATTAAACTTCTTGCCATTATTTCTCTCTCTCTCTCTCTCTCTCTCACTCACTCTGTCTCTCCGCGCTGTTTATTCTTTTGATCTGTGTGTACATTATCTGCCGCTCTTTGAATTTAAATTTCACTGTCATGTTGCTCTTTTCATCAGGCTGACGGTTGCAGCTCTAATAATATTCAACTTTTAAGCCATGGCAGAATGTTAATTAGATTCTCTCTCTCTTTTTTTCCCATTAATTAATTTGTCCCTGCAGGTTTCCATATCAAGTCATTTTTAACACCGGATCATGCGCTTTGAGCCAATAAATTACAGTAAATCCTCAAAATAAAATCACTTCAAAACAACAATAGTAATAATAATAATAAAAATAAAAATGGGAGGTATAAAGCAACAGCTCTCATTTGAACTGTGTTTACATAAACAGCTTATTGTTGCTTAATCTGCTGCATATATTAATCCATGTTGCAAGTGCTACTTCAGAGAAGCAACACCAAATCAGAGCTGATGTTTCAATCTCGCAGAGAAGTCCACAGAGGCAAAAGGGAGCCAGACTGAGGCTCACACTGAGGCTTACATGCTTGCTTTCACTGGATTCCTACTTGGGCGGGGGGGTTGATAAGAAGGGGCTGTGTGTGAGGGGGATGGCTGTCGTGTTTTGTGCTCGGTTAACCGTGTGAGATAAGTGCTTGCATTGTGGGGTATTAGTGGTAATATGTGTTGCACAGCCTTCCTAAATGCTTGTGTTGTCCAGCGGTCCCCACTGTCCCATCTATCATCTTCTGTGGGGATCCACGCGTCCCGGGCTGGAGGAGCCAGCCGAGCGGCCTGGGATAATGAAAGGTCACCCGGGGGGTGGAGTGTTGAAATTGCTTTACTTCTCAGTGAAACACATTTGGGCCCAGCCGGCACCACACCAGAGCAGAGCTTTCTGGTCTCGGCTGCTAAAGCAGAATTCAGATTCAGAAAAAGAAATAAATAATTTCAAGCACTGAAGCGGTAAACACACTAAAGCTCATTACACCTTAAATTGGGGCTTTACGATACACTGTAATCTTTTTTTTTTGTTATAAGAGATATTCTTATTATGTATTTTCTGCATTATTTTCTTTTCCTTTAATACCAATATTGTCTGTACTTCTGGATTACTTAAATAATTACCACAGGTAATTGGATGATTCACATTTAAAATGAATGTAAAATATATTTATGATCCTAATACGTGAATGGCTAGAGCACAATGCATCAATATTATTAACCCGTTTTATAGAGTCTTTTCAAAGCTTCACATACGTAAGAAAACCGCCTGAAATGATGGGTTTCTGTTGATGTCAAAAAGAATGAGAATGGTGCGTCTCAACACACTGAAGGAAGTTGATATTCATGGGCTGGAAAAAAAAATAATTTGGTATTTATTATACTTTAAAATGAAGTGATTCGCATCTTGCTGAGAGGTAATTAATACGGGGAAATCTTGAATTAAAGATGTAAATCTTGACACTTTGGCAGGGGGGCCGGTAAGGGACAGTGGTCTCCAAGGCCTGAATTATTCTTAGCGTAGACCAATTAACACCATGTATCTTCTTTTATGTTAACTTCAATTAAGGTCCTTTACGGTTTTTAAGTTCTTTTCTTCTTTAGAGTTGGAGAGTGTCAGAAACACAGATCAAAGCTGAACGCCGCAGTCCGCGCACCATAGGTAACGCTGCTTTGCATAAGAATCTGCATATTGCTAAGAAGGTTTTCCTTCCATTTTGCATGAATTAAAAAGCAGGAGGGGTTTGTAGAGATGAGGAAGAGAAAGCCACAGAGCGGCCTATTACACCGCTCTCAAGTCTCTCCCATCCAGCACACTGACACATGAACACCTCCATGGCTCAAACCCCCGTAGACCAGCTCTGGGTGTAGCCAGCAATTTCACTTTTTGTCATTGCACAATGATTTTTTGTTGTTGTTGTTGTTTTTAATTCTGATTCAAAACAAAGCGAGTTGTGGCTGGGATCTGGAAGGAAAGGGTGAGAGACATTGAAATGGGTGCTTTTTTAAAAGGACATCCTTTTCAGATTGTCTCATACAATTGCACTGTTGAATAATGCTGATAACAGTATCATGACATTATAGCAGAGATTGCAAGTGACATTTTTAGATTTTGTCTTACATGCAACTTTGAAATAGATATTCCAGAATTTTAGGTTTATTTGCGAATGTATCCCTCTACCATAATTGTTCCGCCACGCAGGAGCACAGCAGACTCCCACCTGATGTTGTCATGTTTACATTGTCCAGGACCCTGGATTACCTCATTGTGTATACTGTCTTGTTAATGCGAGTCTGACCTATAATTGTATGCAAAGGTTTGGGCACCTCTGGTCACATGACATGTTGATATACTAAGCGAAGATAAGCACCCATCTTCTACAGAGAATACACCTCTACATGTTTTGATGCACAATTACTGTTTATATGCTGAAACTGACATTTTGGGAAATTTGCCCAGTGCCAAAATGATTAAAATGTTAAGATTAATTTTTCCATCAATTTGTAAAACTCAGTATATTAGGACATATTGTGCACTAAAGTGGGGAAGAAAATCCATATTTAACACTTGTCCCTGTAGAGAATGTGTTTATTTTCACTTAGAAAATCAATCAAACACGTCATTTGCCTGGGGGTGTTCAAACTTTTGCATACGGCTGTTCATTAATGTTAATGTTATGGCAGTATTTTATTTCACAGTAAACAAGTTGCCAAATAGTACCCGTTTATGACAGCATGCTAGTACAGATGGAATGCACATGGTTATACGCAGCATGTGTGAAGGTCCTGAAATGTGCCTTGTTTGACGGGTTGCTGTAATGATATGGTTTGGTCAGCGCACATCATAATCAGACTAAGGAAGGGCTGAGGAGGAGAGCAGGCGGGGAGCGGTGCTGCGCTGAAGGCCCGGCTGCTCTCAGTGAATGCCAATGATTCACAAACAACCTGTTTTTCAGCACCCTTAATCACTGACCTTTAATTGCATTAAACAACAGTGTATCAATAAATCAATGAGCAAATGAACTGGGTGAGTATGAGCAATGGTCGTTTAGTGTTGCTGCATATTATTTTATTGACGTTCCACAAACTGCTGCCCTGGAGATATTGAATGCTATTTAAGCGGAGCGCTGACATCATAATATAAGGCAGCGGCGAGGAGCCTGAGCGCCTGGTCAGTGGACTCCTGGATGATGGACAGACTTACACACACGCATTTCTCAGACATGCTGGCAAACAAAAGAACTAGGAGAGCTAGCTGGATCATGTTTAAACCAACACGGTTGGTTTACTGGACCCAGATTAGGCTTAATCCTTGACTGCAAATGTTGTTCAATGGAAAATTGCCATCAACGTTTCAGTTTCATCCAAGTCTAGGCCCCAGGAAACCCTGAAGATGTACAGTGCATTTAAATTAAACCTGTGATCATATTATATTACACATGGACTTCCTTGTAACCTGAACTGTAAACAAATTGCGCCCCTAAATGAATGACAAAAAAAGTATGATCAGCCAATTAAAAAGGCAGAGACATGAGCCGAACATTACAGAACAGGGATGGAAAAGAGCTTCAGCATTGTGCTTTTGTTCGGTGCAGCAGTACTGCTGGCTCCAAGGGTACTATGTATTTTCATTTGAGGACCTGCAGACAGGCAGTAACCTTGTCTTGTTGATAACGAGCACGCAGACGCACATTCCCTTATTGTTTGAGATGGATTTGCAGTAACTCCACTCAGTTGAAACTATGTTGTCAGGCAGTTATTTGACCCAGAGAAATTTTCGGAATCTGCGCGATATGCGCCGCAATTATCCCTTTGCAAAAGTTTATTTTTAAGATTATGCTGATGCACTTTCACCCTTGAGTGGGTGTACGTGACTCCTTTGACAATAGCCATTTTAATCCACTGTTCAAAGAAATCTTTATAGGATCGCTGGCTAATTCAAACATCAAAACATTTTGTCAGGTGCAATTTCTTTGTTGGTTTGTTTTCATAACCTTGGTGTCTCAAAGCATTATTAACTAAGAATCTTTTGCTCTGTCTCCCAGTGCAAATGCCTGCCAGTAATGGTGCTGTTGTTGCAAAGTATAAGCAGGACGTACTGCCATCTAGAGGGAAACCTGGGTCCTTGCAATCTACATCACATTGAATTTTGGAGTCTGTGCCTCAATTTTTTTTTTTCTAATCTACTATAAGATAATGTATGCCTTCTGTCACACACCTGTGTGAGCGAAAACTCTCATCTTAAAAAGTAGTCAAACCCCAGAAGTCTTAGTTGAGCATTTCACATCAGTTTACATGGCTGTGAATATCATGTAATTGGACTACAGCCTGGCACTGGACACACATTTGTGTAAACTCTGACAAAAAGAGCAAAATCTGTTCCAAATTAACAACAAACATGTATTCATTCAAACATGTTGTGCAACCCACCGGCTAAATAGAACAGCATACTTTAAAAGTAGTTAACAATAATAATGGCAATAGATGTCACTTCAGCACACACATGCCTGTATGTCTCTTGATCATGAAGATATGCAGTGTTCTAGATCAATCTGTGTGTCTGTGTGTGTGTGTGTGTGTGTGTGTGTGTGTGTGTGTGTGTGTGTGAGTGGTTTCTTCGTCTGTGTGTGTGTGTGTGTTTGTGTTTGAGTGGTTTCTTCGGTAGCAGCTGTGGTGAGAAGAGGTGGATAGGGGCTGCTTGTCTCTATGCTGCACAGGTAGCCTGCTCCCCAGGCTGCTAATGTAATTGCTTTTCATTGATTCTGTCCGACTAGGTGGCTCGTTTTCATCCTTTTTCCAGGAGCCTCTGCCAAGGCATGGGCCTCCCCTTGATGTGAAAAGTGTGTGTCCTTTTCAGCGCATATAAAGCAGCAGCTTCCTCACATGACGAGATGGCATAGAGACAGAGGAGATTTCCTGGCCATCCCCAAAAAAAAGGAAAAATCAAACAAAACTTTGCCTAAGCTATGCTGATGGAGTGGAGGGTGAATCTCTTGGAATGGGATGAATCATAGCACAATGTGTGTGTGTGTGTGTGTGTGTGTATCTGTATATATATATGTGTGTGTGTTTTTATTCTTCAGTAATTGTTATGTCTGGTTCTGACCACATGGTCAGCCATGTTTGTTGCCATGGGACTGTGTTTACACATGAAAACGCTTTAGACTTTGAATGAAACCGACATGTAGCCTCATTACTGAGAGCGGCAGATCTTTTGTGTTTCTAAACCAAGGCAGCAGCAGCACATGGCCTGGAAACAGAGGGCATCTCTCTTAGACCATGTGATCTCGGTGCCAATGGCCTCTCTTGGCAGATGCAGGGCCAACACACTATTTTTTTTTTCCATTTGAATACATTGGCAAAGGTTCACCTCCAAGAATTAATTTACCTCCTTTACCACATGTAGATCCCTGGACGGAACTTCAGCCCTGACTGGAATCGCTGAGCAGAGGCGTGCGTGTGATACTGTACGCACAACCACGTCCGGGCGAATTTTAATACACAGACCAATTTGAGGCTGGTATTAGATCAGCGGAGACTTTCCTAAATCAGATCAGGCTGTTGCAGTGGTCTAAAGGGACATTCTTTGGCAGAGATAAAAAGAGTGTTTCCCTCATTCAGAACATCACAGTTAGCTGCCTTTGATAAGACTTCATTGTCTTGTGACGCTCATTAAAAATATTACATTTCAATGCACAATTCACTTCAAGGTCCAAATAGGGCTATCTTGAAAATAATAGCATAATTGGCCTAAATTAAAGGATTGCTATTAGTATTTAGTCTTACAACTCATTTTTCAGCACCACTGATGACAATTTGTCTCATGCTGTGTTCGAGCCATGACGTGGTTTGGCGATGATACTTCCACGTTCTACATTCAAAACTGTGTCCAAGCTCCGGATTTTTGTACCAATTCATTGGTCAAAGGGATAAATTAGTAACAGAAGTAAAATGTCTGGTACGAAAAGAGAAAAAAAAAAGAGTTTGTGTTGGTGCTGTACCAAAGTTGCGGGTGTATTTTTGACAAAGCACATCAATCAACCCGAAAGAGTGACTGTTGACAAACCATTATGGGCTCATTACTGATCACTTCTCAGGAGTACTGCTATAATTAGGGCTGTAATACTTGCGTCAGCACGCACAAGTTGGCTGCTGCCCTGCTTTTAGCTCTACTTCAACTTCTCGTCTGGCTTCTCAGTGACTACAGCTCCCCCGAAATATATACAAATATGTATATACGGCGTGCAGTTGTAGTATAATTGAACAAATAGATATAATTTGGCAGTGGTTGTGTTTTCTAGAAGTGTGTTTAAGCCTGGCAGTCAAATCCGGGCAATATTACAGAGCACAATAAAGGCATTACACACAGACGCATCACCCACTGCCTGTGCACACTTCCCCAGATGGCTGTGATGAGAGTTGTAGGACTGATTCCTCACCAAGTCAAGTCTAATGCCTTCTAATCTTCTCCTGCTTTTTTCTGAATTATTCAAACAGTTCTTGAAGCAACAGCGGCGCCTCGACAGCAAGCAAAGCTCCCTGTGAGAGAGCTTCAGATAATGTAATGTAAAATGAATGATGAAATTCGGCGAGCGAAAATGAAAGAACACTGCAATGTGTTTTCAAAGGTGAGGCCCAGGGTGATAACGAATAAACCTCTTTTAGTTCCTTTAAATGGGAGACGGGCAATGGAAAGGCTGCGAGGACTTCGGGCAAAATTAGCCAGGCCACTTTCCATGCTCACATGGCGTGCAAACATGTGAACAAGGCACAGAAGAGGGGCTTTGTCCGGCCAGACGTTTTCTCAATTTTAGGGGATGCTGGGCGCAAATTTTTGTTTCCCAGGCCATTATAGCCAAGATCGATATCTTAGTCAATTAATAGATGAAACGCATTTTTTCGTGGGTTCCTCGTTTTTGTAGGCAAACAATTTAGGGGGGCAATTTAGTTGATGCATGAAATAATTTGTGCTGTGATGTAACGTCCATTGCTTTTAATCTCGAGAGCAGACCCGTTTATCGTTCCTTAAATGCAGCTAATAACACATCATCAAATAAATAGCTGGAACACATTGTTCTTTAGTTATTACTGAAGACATGCTGCCTGACCTCAATAATTCAGTGTGATTAAATAAAACAATACAGGGAATATGCATATAATGATGTTCCTATTTTTCTCTGTCTTGTTGCAAGACAAAATCAATTGCCCCTGTGAGCTAAATATGGAAATATGTTAGTACAGGATTAGTGTTGCAGCAGATCGGTACATTGTAACACTGTTACCTATTAGTGCTGGTGAGGGAACAGGGACCAAGCATGTTGCAGCTGATCTTTTGGCTCCGCAGAATGGGGCCTGAAGCGATGCACCCGTCTTCGCTCTCCTTCGGCCAGCTCTGAGGTGGGCTCACTCTAATCCAGAACTGAAAATGGCATGTGAAATGACAGCACTTCAATTGGAATGTAAATTGTGAAGAAGAAGAGAAAAAATAGTTATATATATATATGTGTGTGTGTGTGTGTGTGTGTGTGTGTGTGTTTTCAATGGAACCGTAGCAAAGCATGACCCCTGCAGGTCAACACTTCCTTCGCTATTTTGCTTGTGAAAAGTCTGTTCCTGGGAATGCTCTCATTTCACAAAACAATGAGGGCACATATAATCAGTCTTGCTGTTTGAAACCGCTGCATTTGGGTAATGCAGTTTTAATGCTGGTTTCATTCTGCACGTTTAACATTGATATATCATGAGAAGATCTCAAAGGATCTCCGAAGACAGATCTATTGTTCCCCCTCCTAACTGTAATCTCAAATGGAGAGTGCAAAACATCTGAGAGCAATTGAAGTCTGTTATAAAAGAGTCTCTCCCCACTGCTGCTCAGTTTCGCTGCACGAATTGTGAATCTAAATGTTTTCTGAACTGGGTTTGATTTCTTCTTTGTACTTTTATTAACAATCAGAGGGTGTGGGTGGTTTACAGTGTATAACAGATTCTCGGAACGTGCCACAGAATACATGAAACTATTTCACCATTGTTAAAGCGGTTCAGAACTGACTGTTGTCATAGTGATTACTTCGAGAAAAAAGCGAACTGCTACCCTGATGTTATAGAATTAACACAAAAATAATCAGGTGCACAGAAACAGCTATGCAAATATAAGACAGAATATACTGTATCATATTTCACTGGTGAGAGTGGTTGAAGATGAACTAAGAAAGACAAACAAACAGCCTAACACCAAGAGGAAGCTTCGGTGTTCATAAGGAAGCTACACTTTTATGCAAAAGTTGAAAATGATGTGTGTGCAGCATTTTTTTCAGAAAATATTAAAAGTGTAAATTCCAATATCACATCCCATGATTTACATAATTTACAAAAATGCAACGTTACACTTTATATAACCAATGTCTTCATATTTAAAGATTAATGAACATAATGTATTAGAATTCAACATCTACATCTGTTAGTTTTACTCCTGCCTAATCTAAAATCTAAGAAATTTAATGACTTCAAAAATATTTTATTACGATAAATATGGGCTATAAATAATAGAACACCAACAGAATTTCTGAGCAGGTAAGTAGTCCTGATGTCCATTATTTTTTACGCAGCTATACCTCTTTACCTGGTACTGCACTTATGAATTTTAATCTTTTTCTTATTTTTCCCACTTTCATTGCATGGGCCATAAGAATGGGGCAAAAAACATGTGCAATTGATTAAATGTATTCAGTGTCTCCCAACAGCACAGTGGTAGCTTTAACAAGCACTAGAATCTTGTGCAATAATAGTCTGACATGTCATACCTAGTTGATATCCCTACCTGTAAAGAAGAAGGAGCAGAAGTAGGTTTGATAATGTCTCTTGCACAGGCCTTCCAATAGAATACATAAAGTGAGAGATGAAAAAAGAAGGGCTGGACTTCTCTAAGCCTCTGAGTTAAAAGCAGACCTTAAATTAAGTTAAGGCAGAGCAACAAACAGATGAAAATTCAGCAATAAAGATAGTAAAGATACACAACAGACACATTTGGGATTAGTGAACAGGGACCTAAAGAAGTTGCTTAATGGTAAAAGGTCAATGCTATATTTAACAGTATGTGTTTACATATACACTAAACACCAATCAGCTATAACATAAAAAGCATTCGCCTAATATTGTGTCTCTCTCTTAACAATAAGTAACATAGCACCTTATTGTCACGTGTGAACACACCACACCACAGTACAGCACACAGGCCTCCATGGATCAGACTATTTTGTCCAAAACATTCCAAAGATGCTTTATCAGACTAAGATCTGGGGAATTTGGAGGCCAATTCAACACCTAGAGCTCTTTTTTGTGCTCCTCAAACCTTTCCTGGACAATATTTGCAGTGTAGCAGGATGCATTATGTTGACGAAAGAGGGCATGAAGGAATACCAATAACCAGAAGTGTACATGATCTTCCAGGGTGGTGGTTACATGTCAAAGTAACATCCACATGAAGGCCAGGCCCCAATGTTTCCAGCAGAACACTGACCAGAGCATCACACTTCATCCCCCAACTTATCCTCTTAACATGGTGCATCCTGATGCCATATTTCTCCCCAGGTAAACAACACAATAACCCCCAGCTGTCCACATATAAAAAAAAACATTATTCATCCGATCAGACCTCCTTTTTCCATCTAATAGTCGCTCACCCATTGGATGTGCTTTTGGAGGTGCACTGTGTTTTCTGACACCTTTAATTATTTGAGCAGTTTCTGCTACTCTAGCTTTTCTCTGGGACTGGACCAGACAGGTGACATTGTAACAAGATAATGATTAATTCACCTGTCTGTGGCTTTAATGTTGTAGCTGATTGGTATATGCATCTTAACTTCCCTTCTAATGAGTAAATTCAGACAAAGGTGTTCACAAACACACACACACCCGCGCACACACACACACACACACACACACACACACACACACACACACACACACACACAGTTTGTATAATATCCCCAAAGAAGCATTAAGGAATGGAGCAGCCAATTATGAGCATAAGGTCATTGATTTTTTTTACATTTTTGTTTTACAGTTGATTTTAGTCTGAATGTATTTTAAACACTGTTAATGGTAAAGCATTATTTGGAAGTACAGTACAGTGCAAAAGTCTTTGGCACTTGGAGAAAATGACTTTTAGATTGGCAGAAAATGTTTTTCGTTCACAAAAGCACTATATTTTAATAGCGAATAATATTATTACAGTAAAAAGAAAAAGTATGTTTAATGCTTACCATTTTTAGATCTCTCCTCACAGAATACTTGTACATCACTCATGCCACTCTTCTCCACCCATTCCACCACACAAATTTCTCCCACCAGTCTTCTCCACCCATTCAACCACACAAATCACTCCTGTCACTTTTCTCCGCCCATTACACCCTGCCTGCCCCCTCCTCTCCGCACCTGTCTTTCACACTTCCTGTTCCTCTGGACAGTTGATCCCAAATACTCCTCCACCTTCGCCAGGTCTACTCCCTGCACCCTCACCACTCCACTGTCCACTCCCTGCATCCTCACCACTCCACTGTCCACTCCCTGCATCCTCACCACTCCACTGTCCACTCCCTGCATCCTCACCATTCCACTGCCCCCTCTCTCATTCACACACAGATATTCTGTGATTCTGTATCATTTCTCTCCTTTCCAGAGCATCTCCTGGTCCCTATCATACCAGCGTAAGGAAATCTAACCTGGTAAGTTTCTCTACACATCTCTCTCTACACATCAAACCCCTCCAGCAAGAATTTGAAAGCCTGAAACAATTTCCCTTTAATAACCTTAATTTCTGAAGGCAATGTAGTGAACGTTGTCTTGTTGTTTTGCTGCTTGTTTTTTCTTGCACTTTGTCCTGTCTGCACTTGTGGTCTTCTGGTGTTCTGTTTCTGTTCTTGTATAGCACCATGGTCCTGGAGTAACAATATTTAGTTTCACTCAGTCAGTACTATGTGTACATGGTCGAAATGACAATAAATCAAACTTGACATGTCTCTTTCTCCATATAGACAAGTCTCGCGAGAACAGCTTTCCCGGTTACCTGGGGAAACGAGAGTTTGATTCAAAGTTAACCCCGGTGAAATGAAAGAGTGATGTTTGGTAGAGGACTTCTAGGGCAGGTAAGTCTTAATGTCAGCATTATACCCTTCATTTAATGCATTTACTTCGGTTTTACTCGTTATAGTTATAAAGGGCAATGTATAAATTTTGTAAGGTATGCTACAGGCAGTATTTGGCTAACTAGCTTGCTTGTGAGCTTGCTATAAGATGTCAAACTTTCAGTTTCGAGGCCAGAGCTGACTTTAATATCGTTGCAGGACCTTACTACTACTGCTCACGGAGACATTTAACTGAGCTAGACATAAAAAAAAAAACCCCAGAGTTGGTGTCTCATCGTGTTGCGGAGTGCCAAAGTATGTAAACAAAGTTAATGCTAGCACTGTGTTAGCTCGTCCAGTTAGCTCTACCCTAGAAGTGCTGCAACTTCTTTAGCAATGTGCATCATTTTCACTGTTCACACATTTGTACCCACACTTGGCACATCCCGTGCTATGCATGTCTCTGCATATGCCAACAACAGTTGTGGCTAAAGCACAAAATGCTGAAATTCAGACCGAGATTGCTCCTTGCAAAGCTGTAGCCACCAGCGTTTCAAGCTGGATGACCTAATAAGACATAATCTGATGAGACATGATAAAACAAGTCAAAATTATAACCTTTCTTCGTCCTACAATTGGGAAATGTGCTTTGTATCAGCTGTAGAAATTGGATAAAAAAAAGTAGAGGTACCTTAACCTATTGAAAAAAAAGCACAACACTCAGAAGACGTTTCTTCCACCAGACTGGACATGCCGATTTCGCTTATAGTGATGATCAATAATTCGTCCGTTTATCTTTTGTTCATCTACTACCTATCCATGGTACTATTTTGCACCACCCAGTCTCTTTGAGATACTACCCAGTCTCTTTATGAACAGTACTTGCAGTATACTATACTTAATTTCTATTTATTTAATTCTATATATTACTATATAATACTATGTATTGTACACTTTATTCTTATTTAATTCTGTTCTCATATTCTTATGTTACATAGTCTAGGAGATGGCCAGATTATCATTTCACTATATGTTGTCCTGGATAGGCATGTGACAAATAAAACTCTTGAATCTATAATTATATTTAAGCAGTTTCCTCTGGGATAAATAATGTTTTCTGATTCTGATATACACACAAAGTATGTAAGTACATCTATGTATGTAAACATTGGATGTATGTATGAACACAGTGGGTATACAGTCGTGGCCAAAAGTTTTGAGAATTACATACATATGGGAAATTGGAAAAGTTGCTGATTAAGTTTTTATAATAGCAATTTGCATTTACTCCAGAATGTTATGAAGAGCGATCTTTGCCATGAAAATTAACTTAATCCCAAAAAAACCTTTCCACTGCATTTCATTGCTGTCATTAAAGGACCTGCTGAGATCATTTCAGTAATCGTCTTGTTAACTCAGGTGAGAATGTTGACGAGCACAAGGCTGGAGATCATTATGTCAGGCTGATTGGGTTAGAATGGCAGACTTGACATGTTAAAAGGAGGG
>JBBPDB010000002.1:6365217-6379704 GCA_037974465.1 Brachypetersius altus | reverse complement strand
ATGTAATTGTTGATAAAAGCCTTTGAAACGTATGAAGTGCTTGTAATTATATTTCAGTACATCACAGAAACAACTGAGACAAAGATCTAAAAGCAGTTTAGCAGCAAACTTTATGAAAACTAATATTTGTCATTTTCAAAACTTTTGGCCACGACTGTATATCGGTACTTATCAGTGTGTTCAGTTGTTTGTTAGCAGCACACAATAATACAATAATATTGTACTAGAAGGGAACTATGCATGTTGCTCGTAGAATCATGATGTGCAGTGTAAGAAAAGGTCCAAATTCTGAAAATATCCTTTATTTTAATGTGTGTTGGGCATCTACGCACATTTCTCTTGACACTGACATGCATGTATATGACCACAGCAATTATAGATTAATTGTATGTAATTCTAGATTAATTGTATGTAATGTGAAATTTTAATCTGTGATTATCTTTCTCTGTTTTCAGGCTGTGTGACGACATTGTCAGGGAAAACTCGATTGAAAATGCCTTCACCTCAAGCCTTGCAGCCTGTTCTGAAGATGAAAGTGGACGAGCTCTTCCTAAATTGGTTGAGCGAGCCAAACACTCAGGTGATACTAAAGGACTACCTCAGAAAGATCAAGAATGGAGTTGAGCTAGAGTTTGGACAGGGAGATTGTAATGGGAGGGACTCTCTTGTTTTCACTGAAAACAACAACATTGCCTCAAAAAGTAATTTGTCTGAGAGGACTTCTGCTCCCTGTAGTCCCCCCTCAGCTGCACTGCCATCTGGGAGTGGCAGTAGTAACAGAACAGGACCAAACAGCAGGGCACAGCGACGATCCGTCAGCGTTAAAAAGGTAGGCCTTAAACTTATCACTAGCTTTATTACTTAAAAATGGTCATTAAATAGCACTACTTCTTTTTTCCCTCACAGTTGGAGGTATGTTAATTTATAAAGATGCACAGTAGGAACTGTGTGCCCATATTTTTCATATGCATCTGTTGATACTGATTATGATACAGATATACTCACTTTTGTAAAATGCAGAAACTGGGACTCGAGTGTTCTAACAGCATTACAGTTTGTAAGAACATTACAAAAATAAATCTCATTTATTTCTCAGAGATCACAATGGCAGTATAAAATGAATAAAATATTAACATTTTAACATGGAAGTCTAGTGTCAGTGTTCAAATACCGGTTTGAAATTTTTGCCAAATCTAACCATAAATGTTATTCTAATAGCAGCTGTTGGTCTGTAGCCAACAGCGTAGCAGCTGATAGTAATGCATGTGCATTCAGTAACTTCATGTTAATTCAGGTGGGGGGTGGTAAAAAGATTTTAGTTCCCTTATTTTACCACAAGAGGCTGCTGAACGACTGCAGCCTCTGGCCTGTATAGTTGGGATCTCTGGTAGGGGTGGCTTTGTGTTGAGTTAAAAAATAAATAAATAAATACTTTCCACATGTTCCCTTTGGAGTACAACTTTGGCTATGGAATGAGAGGTGGAGCATTTTAAGTCCTCCAATCCCTGGAATGATAATGGCTTTCCCACTGTGCACTGATCAGAGGTGGGGATAACTGTGTCCAGGGCTCAGAATGATCTATTCAGTAACTTGCCACACCACATCAGTGGCGAGCCAGATGAGCGTACTGCTAATAATATTGAAGATTTTGTATAATCGCCAACTTAAACCTTAGCTTGTAGCGAAATATTATGAAGTGGACTGTCTTTAGGAGAGACCCATATTTGGACTGATTGACCTCAGCAGTAGAGGAAAGAAGACATTCCTGGATGTGAATGCCTACAATGTGGGGTCAGTGAGTTGGGCAGACAGCTGCGGCTATCAGTAGCCTGGTGACATGTAGAGATCATTTAGGGAGCTTGGCTGCTAAGTTTGCCGTGTTCAATTTTAACGTAAGGGAATTTCACCAAAACAGTCCTCATGTGCTCTGCAATCAGGTCTAGCTCAGCAGTGTTTCAAGTCTTGCCTGATTTGTTGTCTTGTATGATTTCTGTCTTTCTTTCACTCACTCATTCGCTGACTTCGCTGTTCTTTTGACAATTTAGTACAGTTTCCACTGTAAAGTTACTATTTAACATCATTCTAAGAACAAGGTGATACATTTTTCCAGTTGCAGAATACATACACTTTTGTTGGTTTTATTATTCCAGATATTTACAGTAGTTTGAAAGTATGTGAACTGTTAATAATTTAGATATTTCTGCATAATTTCTGTAACATCTGTAATTAACCACAAGGTCACTACAGAACCCTTCTAAGCCTCACTTCCATTATCTAATGTTACTCTTTAGGCATCCACCGTCAGGTGAACACTGATCAATATAGGTGTACATGGCACTGTTGCAAGGAGAAAAACGCTACTTTCCAAAAAGAACATTGCTGCCTGTCTACAGTTTGCTAAATGTCACATGGACAAGACAGAAGGCTACAAGTTATGTTGGGAAAAAATAATACATGGTGGTGGTAGTGTCATGTTTTAGGCTTGTTTGGCTGCATTTGGGCCAAGATGGCTTACAATAATGAATTAAACTATTAATGCTGAATTACACCAGCAAATTCTAATAGAAAATGTCGGGACATCTGTCGATGAATTGAATCTGCATAGAAAGCGTGTCATGGCCCAGTTGCACACGAGGGTCACACCAAAAGCAGAGGTTCACATTTTATTGCCACTAGCAGATATGTCATTTTTGCATATTTTTTATTCACAAAATGGCCAAGTATATTGTTTTTCTTTCTTTCTATTTCTTGTCTTTTAGTTATGTTGGAAAAGCTGATGATGTTTTAGGTCATACTTATATAGAAATATAGAAAATTCTATGTTCATGACCTTTGAAGCACCACTGTAAATGGAAGTTTTCGAAACCAACACATTGGTTGTGTTCACAAGGTGTGTTTAGCAGCACTCATTTCTCTCATAGCTCTCATGTAGCTCAGGTGCTGTGCCACAGTAGCAGGGACAGTCAATTGTCTTGCATGCAGATACAGCTCATGCAGCTTGAATTCATTTAGCATTTTTTGGAACAATTTTGTTGCAGTCAGGCAAGGCTAAGGGTTTAATTCTCCCTCAGCCTAAATTCAAAGTGATTTTTTGGAGCATTTGCATTTGTGGTGAACTGCAAAATTTTGGTCCACTTTAATGCACCAACCCAGTATGTGAGTAAAGTAAGATAATGCACTGTCTAAGATGAACTTGAAAAATAAACTTTGCACAATTTTCAACTTACTGTAAATGTTGTTAGTGTAAAAAGCCTGATACAAGTTTAAACTATGCTCCTTTAGTTTAGAGTTGGAGCTGCAAGGTTAATGTCACAAACACTACAATACCAGAACACTGTTCAGGTGTCACCCAAATCAGGCACAGAATTGTCCATGAGATGTCACACATACTTGCTTACTGTGAGCTTGATAAATATATTACTTAGATTTATACAAAGTAATGAGATGAATTATGCTTCTAGTGTTTCTAGCACTGTTAACCCTGCAGCTTGAATCCTTACCATGTTTGATGGTGAAAAAAATCAAATTTGCCATCAAACATGTATTGGCTGATTGCACTGTGGAGAAATGCTTAAATCTGAAACTATTCTTTTAAGGTGTCATTGGCATGGCTTGTCATGGGATTCATATTGTGTAAACTTGTATCATTGGGGTGTGACATTGTGACATGCAAAGCTTTGTTGACAAAGCAAGCAGTTGCACATTTTCCAAAGCCAACCCCTCTCATGCAGCAAAGCCTCGCAACTCTTTAGGGTGCGTCTCATTTGGTAGCGGACCATGTTCCGTCAAGTTGCACTGACTTGAATGTCAAGACCTTTAATGTGACTGAACCAGAGCCTCTGCAAACACAAGGGCGATGGCAGGTCAGGCCTGTGCTACTTGTTATACAGGCAACTGTGAGCAGCACAAAGAAGTGGACCTGCAACACCTTAACAGGGTGGAGCACCGTGAATCTCCTACCACTGTACAGTGATATTTTCTTATTTTACTATTTTTGTTACTCAAACGCAATAAAAATTGATCAAATTTTGTTCAGAGTTTGAGGATGGATTGCCATAATGAATATGAGAATGAAAGGGAGCGTGGTGTAGGGCGGCTTTGCCCTTGTCTGGGAGGATTTCAAATAATGGACCATTTTTATGGAACACATCTGCTTCTATGTCATAAGCATGGCCCTTTAATGTCCAGTCTTTAATGTGATTCCTCGTTTCTTAGACAGTAAGGGTTCTGACAGATGCGAAGAAGCTTTGATTTCCATGACCAGTCGTCCTTGCCACTTTAGTGATTCCAGACGCGGATTGGGCTGTGGAACAACTGTCCATATTTTCTGCTGTGACGTCAGCAGCATGTGCCCACAACTTGTCACAATGTATTAAAGGCATACTGATCCAACATCAAGTAATGGTCTATTTTCGGGGGGGGGCAAAGGAATTCCAGAATACAAATGCATTCTTCAAAGGATTAGTTAGAAATTCAATTAACGTCATGGAAGATGCTGCTTAGAACAGCTGGTCCAACTTTGACACAAGACACGGACAAAGATAGACTTAGCTGCCCTGTGCAGGAATTAGCTACTCTGAAATTGGCCAAGGTTTAGCATACAGTTTGCAGAACTGGCCTTAGTGTAATACAGTGTGAACAAACTAGTCATGTGTCGCTGATTAAAGGAGTGGTCCTTGATCTTTCTTTGATCTTTTGGATTTTCAAAAACTGATCTCTGTCCTTTAGAAAACCCAGCTCATGGAAATGGTATTACAAATATGAGTTTTAAATGTCTACAAATTCTGATGACAAATATCGGGTAAAAACATTAAAATAATTGAGATTGATGCCTTTTTTTTTTTCATTGCTGTCAGCCACAATAAATTGCATTTGATTCATCTGGTTAAATGTGATCCTTAATGACTGTTTCGCTTTAAAACACAGTGGATTTTGTTATATCAGTGGTGTTTTGTTTGTAAATCATACTTAATTGCTAAAAAGTTTAAAAGAACAGAATGAAATTTAACTACTGATGAACACAATGCTGTAATAATACTTAAAAAAAAAAAAAAACTACATCTTTCTGGCACTGTGCGTTGATGTGTCTAGTGGGTTCCCACATCTAGTGTAGGCTCGTGTAATTGCACAAAGTGTCTTGTGTCCAGAACAGGTAGGCTTGAATCAATTGATGGTAGTTTTTTGAATACTTGGGTCTATGGGTTTAAGACCACTGTTTTAACACAACCTGTGCTGTAGCTTTCCAAATAATATCTTCCCTCATTAAAATGTAAATATTGGCTTAAATCTTGTTGATGTCAAAGATGCATCAAGGTAATTATAAAAAGTAAGAAAAAGAAAACCCTAAATTACCCTACATGCAATTTACTAGAAGCTTGAGTATGTTTACCATATTACATGCCAGTCCTGGGCAGGTTATAGAAAGGGGCTTCAAATATTGGTAGCTGTAGGTTGAATGAATGATGCATGCCACTTTTGCATGCTGTTGTATATTTGTGTTGTATTTATTGTCTTGCAATTTTTATACTTTACAATTGTTTTGTTTTGGCAACATGGTCAGAAATTTCTAGTAGCCAAAACATTTTTTGCCACAAGAGAAAACATATGCAGAATGGAGGGTACTGCAAATAACAGCCCTCAAATACCTGCAGGCAAGAATTCCATTCATATATAGTTTCCATTGCTATATTGCTTCTTGGAATAAGAAACTCAGTCCTCTCACTGCAGACTGTTGCTCTCAAACGAACAGCGGTTTTCAACAGGCACACGGTTTAACTAAAGCTCAGTTCTAATCATGTTAGGCAACTGTTCCATGCCTTTAGCCTGCTACTCATTAAGTTAATGTAAAATGAATTGATATCGGGATTCTGAAATTGCAGTCCTGGAGGCCCATAGTACTGCTCTGTTTAGTATTTTCAGGATCCAACGCACTTAGTTCAATTAGCTAATTAACAAGTCCTTTTATTAATTAAATATGAAGTATTAAAGCAGGGTTCTAGTGTTGTGGCCCTCCAGGACTGCAGCTGTTATATGAACCATGTGTGGTATTGGCAACTAATAATTCTTAATTCTTAAGCACTGATGTACGTCGCTCTGGATAAGAGCGTCAGCTAAATGCCGTAAATGTAAATGTAATTCTTCCCTAGAAAGAGTTTTGTGGGCCTAAATTGTTTAAGTTGCTTTCTAAGTGTTTAGAAATGCATTAAAAACAGTGTAGCTAGGCTAATAAATTTGCAATTACACCAAATTAGGGATGTCCCGATGCAGTCCACAGGAATGTTTTAATGTCCTCTATATTAAGACCAAGCTGCTTCTAATCCTTTATTGTTTACGCTCTGTTTACGCCACTGTAAACGATTAAGCTCATTTTCAGAAGTAACAGCTGCACATAAAATGTGTTCTGCTTCAAGTCTATTTATTCTATCGCAGCTGGTTTAAACACAAACTTTTTAGTATAAAACCAGCAGTAGCCATAATAACTTGTTCAAGGAGCAGGCTTGAATATAGAACAAAATGGGGATCGACAGAGATGTTTCTTTAGGGTTGATAATGACACCAGTTATTAGTATGACCAGTTCCGGTAAGTTATGAAAGAAATAACACGGCTTATAGAGTTTTTTTTTTTTTTTAATCAGTTGCCTAAATTATGGATCAGCAAATAAACTTGTTTACATTCACAATATAATTTAAGATATCTCTGAGAGACTCCCGTTAGCTCCCGTTATTATGACCATCGGCTACTTATAACGTAAAAATAAACGGCTTGTGTGGGAAATGTTTGCAGTATGGTAGCTAAATAAATGGTAGCTATATTCCCTATATCTCATTTATAGTTAACTGGTTATTACTGCAACAAAGTGCATTAATCGGGCAGTTTCAGAGGAACTGGGAAACAGATTGTTCTGGCACAAATAATATCTTCAGTTTTTTTTCTGCTCAGTACTAAAATTATTTCTGTTTTCACCCTTTAAACCCCAGCTTTATGGCTTTAAACTTGGTTTCATTCGAACATTTGCAAAAAACCGGGAGAAAATAGCATTCACGCAGGGGACGTGAAATAAAACATGTCATACCCAGGTAGCATTAGCTAACTCTCCTCCCCAGTGGTTTGACACAAACCTGCATAGTTTATCTGAAAGATGATCAGTTGAGTAAGTTGGATATTAAAATGGCAAATTCAGGTTAGAAGGAAAAATGCTGGCAACAAACATGTAGCACTTTTTACTCGGTCGTAGAAACTTGGCTCCTCATTGCATAAACCAGCTTAATAGACAGCTTCCTTATTTGAATGAATGTTAACTTGTAGGCTATACAGTGTATCTAGCCCTAGATACTGGAGTTTTTGCAAATTCAGGGTAGAGCATTGTTTTGTTTATTGCAGCTTCGGCAATATCTGCTGCTTTACCTTTGAAACACAGCTCTGGTGAGCTCTGGTCTATAAATGTGTTGTGGCATAGTAGCTTTCAAAGTTGATTACTTATGACATGTAACTAATCAGATATTCCTGTGGGCTGGACATGGCACTAGACCACAGTCAGTCACTACAGAAAGAAGAGACTGCCTCAGAGCCAAGGCTGCACAATTTCAATTTAATTTACCTGTTGGCAGTTACCAGTTCAAAACTAACTGAAAATAATTATACAACTGCTGAATCTGCACTCCAATAATCAGCCAGGCTGGTAATTAGCACACAGTTTTAAAAAACAAACGAAAAAGATATCAGTTTATAGCATTTTAAATATAATGGCACCCCAGTTGCTTTTCCCCCCACGCCAACATATCACACTCTTCAGGAACACTATTTTTTCTTCAAGAAAAATAAGTCTGTAGACTTCTTAGCAGCAGTGTGAGGTGACTTTTAGGTTTTCTTGCATCATTGGCTGACCACTGGGTATTTTGATCATGGCAGTTGTTATGCAACTCAGATTATGGAATTGCATATGGCATTATGATGGCATGCTATTGCTAAGCTTTTCATTTAGATTATAACATTCTACTGCAGTTGTTCTAACATTTGTCCTTTTTTTTGTTTTCTGTTCCAATGGTTTCTCTGGAAATGTATTGTCCAACTGCGCCAATGGTATTTAAACTGACAGACTCACGAATGAAACGGTTCTTCGTTGCTTGTTATGTTTAAGAATGAATACTTGCCAAGTGGAATAAGCAACAGCTCCTAAGTCTCTAAATTAGTTATATTCCAAATGAAATGTAGCCTGTTGTCTGAGAACAATTACACCAAAGACTTTTCTACCACATACTTTACCTACAAGCTGTATAAGCAACCTACTTGTAAGAACTTACTTGTAAGACCCATTTAAGAGAAAGCAGAAGCCCAACTTGTACTTAGGCAGATACCCTGATAAATTTTGTGTATGAATTCAGTGGGTCCCTGGGTTATCAAGCCTGAGCAACAGGGACAATGGATTTTGGTGCTATAGAGCAAGAACTGTAGTATTGTCTGACTCTTGTGGCAGTCCAGTGTGTGTGTTCTTGGCTGCTGGAGTCCTGATACGCTCATCGTTTCCCTGCCTTCATGCTGTTTGTGAGACTGTGCTGAAAGGGCAGTACAAAAATATGGCCATTGCTTTTTACACCTTGATCTTCAACTACAAGTTAGCAAATGCAACTTCATACTGCAGTCTGCCACCAAAGGCTTTGGGACTTTGGCCTTCAGGCTTCAGCAAATAAAGATAAAATGAATGTTTTCCCATTTAAACTGTAGCAACTGAACAACTATTAAGGCAACTGCTACTATGTTAGTTGGAGTATCCAGTTTTGCTGTGCTGATCAGTGTCTTTGCGCAGTTGTTCCTCTGACTGGACACAAAGCTTTGTTTGGAAATTGGCACTATTGGCACAGACAGCTGCCTCCTCTTGCACGGACGGATCCTAGACTTGTTCTTTTAGTGCCAGCTTAGCTGAACAGAAGAGAGTTGTTTTTACATAGACTAGTATGCAGTCCTGGCGAAGAAAAGTGTTAGGAGAGATTGTCCATGCACAGCTAAGAGAAAAACAGGCTACTTTACTTTGGTCCCTTGTATTTTTCCATTCTGCTGTTATTGACTAATGTACATGGAAAACATGGAACGCAGGTAAAAAGAGCATAGTTCACTTATCAAACATGTGCAGTATCCTGCCATTGGAGGACAACAGGAACTGGAATACAGCTGAAATGAGTGGAGGAATGTGGACTCTGTGATCTGGCATCTAAAAATACTTATCATTTAAGCCAGGCAGGGCTTTATTTTAGTACGCCTTTGGTACGAGTGTGCACATCCAGTCAGTTTTGTGGCAGCTCTCTTGTCACTGAAGCCCATATCTGTTAATTAGGTTCGTGTTGAAAACAATAACGGCTAAGAAAAAAGGCTTTTTGTAGACACCTAGCCCCTAGCTTCATTGGCTGGGTTTCTTTGGATCAGCACGGTTACAGAGAATTGATGTAATTGCTGTCAGTCTGGGTATGTATGTTTGCAAGGACTAAAGATACACTTGTTTCTCAAGATCTTGTTTCTTGGGGTTGCCCAAACAGTACATGATGGGTCTTTTAATAGTCCTAGACTGCTTTAGCCATCATTCTTTGAATTCAACACTCCCCTCTCCACACCGTGACACTGACTAAGACTTGTCATCTATAATAAGGTAAGGAATGACTGGAAGCTGAAGCGTTGGAAAGCAAAATAAACAAAGTCCACAGGAGGTGATACATGTGCATGTTATAATTTTTATTTATTTTTTTACCTCTCTTCCAATTCCATGGTCGTTGTTTAACGTTTGATTTTATATGCATTGACCAGTAACTACCTTAATTTAGAAGTTCCTTAACTTTTATAAGACTTTCATGTGGATAGAGTTCTGATTTTTATTTACCGCTGTCCAGAGTAGCATAAGAATAGTGAACTCAGGCTAAAAACAGAACAGCTTAAATATCTGTGATGGGGAAGCTGCAGAGGAGAATTGCCATGTGCTGTAATCTTTCTAGCGCATCCCTCAAAAGTGAAAAGGATCTTATCACAGGGCTTTGAAACAGGTTTGTCTCTTTCCATAACCTTGCTTGAGAGATGTGGAATGCATATTGGAAAGGGCAGATCCACCCCCCTCTACACACACTCGCGTACACATACACCCATACATGCACTCTGACTCACACACAGACACAAACAGCCTCAATCTCCCCAGTGACTTTGCAGGATAGGACTGTTTGTGACCTCAGCCAGCCTGTGTTGGATGAATGGGGCAGCCAGCCGGACTGCATGCTGGGGCTGGAGCAGGGCTGAGAGGAGCAGCTGCTGCTTGCCATTAAGAGTGCTTGTGCTGTGCTGAAGGGTAGCATAGAAGTGTCCTGTGGTGGAACAGTCCAGTCACACAGGAAGATAATCCACGACACTGCCGTGTTTACTGCAAGCTGCCTGGCCGTCCGCTCCGCTTGCTCTGTAAGCCAGCAGCAGCATGAGGATGAAGGAGCTGTCTCTGCGGCAGGACCCGGACCTGAGGAAAGAACTGGCTCTGCTGGCCCGCGGCTGCGACTTCGTTCTGCCTTCACGTTTTAAGAAGAGGCTGAAAGCCTTCCAGCAAGGACAGGCAGGTTGTCTTAACTCACAGCTGCTGCTCAGACTCCTTTGGGTGGTGGTGGTTGTTGTTGTTTTTGTTTTGTTTTGTGAGCAACAAGAAAATGGTAGTATTTGTGTGACATGGAAAAGTTTAGCTGCCCTTGGACATGCTGACTGTCCGTGTGGCTTTTTTGAGTATGTAAAATGTGTTAAGGATTATCAACAGTGCTGAGGAGTCTCCTCCTGTCTTAACATTGAGCAGACAACACTCAGCTCTGCACTGGGCTACAGGATGGCTATTCCCTTTTATAGGCATGCCTGACACTGGTGGAGTAGCAAAGATTAACAGCATTCATCTCTCACAACGTGCTGCTCTCAATCCTTGCTTACCACATCAAAGGCAATTGTTCCAGATAATGAAAGGCATTATAAAGGCCCATGAAGTTGCTTAAAATTGTTTCTTTTTAACTTTCTACTTAAATACTTCTGATGCTTTGTTTACTGGTAGTAGCTTAGAAGTTCAAAAAGCCAGAATAATTAGTTGAATGTTTGTGCAAGACATGGACTTGAGTGGTGCAGTCACTCTTATCATGAGGGAGGGTGTAACAGGAGTAAACATTATGGACTCAACTTCTTACATGGCAAACATATCAGGTCAACAGAGTCTTGAGTCATGCAAATAGTTACTATGGGTGTATTTTAGTGGTGTCTGTGTAGGTATGTGGTGCATCATTGAGTGATTTTTTTCAGTTTGTTCAAACAGTGAAGACAAGTAGCTTTTCAGGTTAAGGCATGTAAAACAAATGTCATTCACTTCAAGGAAGACTGTTTCTACCAGCAAGGCCTTGTTGAAATAGTAATAGATACTGTTCTGCAACGCAGCCTAACGCTGGGGCTGCTCTTTTAACATCTGAAGTATATAAGGTAAATAGGGAAACGGTCATTTGTTCATTCGGTCAGAAACAGTGGTCACTAATGTCTCTCTGGAGAGAATTTTATTTTGAGATATCCTAATGTTTGTTGCACATGTGCTGCACATGCCAACAGTGCAGCATGCTCCATTCTTGTAAACTTACAAATGGTGAGCATTGTGGCTAACACCAATGTGCCACACAGTTGAGATCGGGGTTCCTTTCAAAGTGATAATTATAGATTAGCATGTTGGCCTGGAAATTCTATATTGGTGCATCCCTATTTACCAGACCGTCTAGATCAGGGGTCGGCGAGCTGCATCCTTATGGTGCGGCTCCCTGTGGCTGTTGAATATAAATAATAATTGAACACTAAAACGGCAGCTAAATGGCTCTACCTCTAACGGCAGCGTGCGTCTGTGTACGCAGTGAACAGTTTTGCACAAGACACTTCTTGATGCGACCGCTGCTGCAGTATGTCCGGGCGTTTAGGATGTACTCACACTAGGCAGTTTGAACCGTGCCCGAGTGCATTTGACCACCAAAGCGTGGTTCGTTTGACTAGTGTGAGTGCTCCGAATCGTGCCTGGGCACGGATCATTTAGCCGTCCCTGGCGTGCTTGGAAGAGGTGTGCCAGAGCACGGTTCAGTTGGACACGGGCGCGGTTCGCATGTAGTGTGAGCACTAACCGTGCTGGAGCACGGATCAGGACGCGTGACGTCACGTTTTTGCGACACTCCAAAACCATTTTTCGTGCCATAAAAGTGACAGCAACAGGCTGTGAGAGGTTTGTGGACCACCGCGGACCAAACGACTCAAAATTACTATCAAAAAAGTAAACGGAGCGATAGACTCAACTGCGTTCAGCGAGAGAGCGCCGCTCTTCCTGTTTATCCTGAAACCGTTGCGCCATAATGACTTAAGCGTGGTCCGGCACGAATACTGAAACCCAATGTGAGTGCGGGCCAGAGGGGGAGTGGGGAGGGGGACAATCGTACTCTGGTCTGGTTCAACCGGGCGTAGTGTGAGTACACCCTAGTGATGAAGCCTTCCTGCATACATCCACACAAGCGGCAGCCAGCAGTCTTCGGACCCAAGGTTGCCAACCCCTGGTCTAGATGCTAGTATGTGACTTGTGCAGTAGGCCTGTTAAGCCAGTTTGAAGTCTGCCATGTTGTTGTTCAGGGTGTCTGTGGTGACTTTATCTCATAGCTCTCAGTTCTGCTCCTCGACCAGAGCAAACCTGGTTGGCTTAGCACCAGCTGACTCTTTGTGATGAGAGTTGTCCGTGCTAATATTGCTACTTCTCTGAATTCTTCTGTTGAGCTCTATAAGAAAACTGGTTAGCATTAACTTAGCTAGAATTATTTAGATTTTAAGAATTTAGCACTTACAACTCTCCTATGGTTCTCACACACAATGCTACACTATACACCTGTTCTGTGGGGTTTGGGTCTTTGTACAAAATGCTGCTACAGCTCCACACAGTAGAGGTGCTTTGCTAAAACAACTGAATATAGAGTGTCGATGACTTTGAGGCCCTGTCCATATCTGGCATTGTCATGCATCTTTGGTCTACTGGTCAATAGGGGTTACCAAAATGTATAACCTTTTAACACCTGGCATGTTGAGTGCATCTCCATTGAGTTGTGAGATTTTAAACACGATGTTCGATATGACAGTCAGACCATTCCATGGTCTGTGAATTTCAGGTTATTCCTTTCTTTCAGCATGAAGTCTTGGTGAACTCCCACCACACGAGGCTTCACCACGAAAAATAATACATGAAATACATAAAAACATAAAAAATACATAAAAAATAAGGTTGCTCTCCTAATTTCAGCTCCTCAGTAGTGTTACAGTTGTATACGGTTCTGGTCAAAAACGTGAAACAGCGCCACCCAAACCGCGGTGAAACACAAAATTTCAGTGAAACATGTTTCACCAGCGTCCCCATTCATTTCAATATAAATCTCTCCAGATCCTGGCAGCTCGTGGATTTTAAAGTAGTCATCCACTTTAAAATGACTGACATAACTGTCCAATTTTTCACTTTGTTCCATTTTATGTGCTGAGCACTGACCTTGAGTGTGAGACTGAAGCTTCATACATAACAAAACACGTGACATTATTTACTAGTATTTATTATTATTTCTTTTTTATATATATTTTATTATTTGTCGTTGAGTGCACAGAAGGAAAGGCATTAGCTTGTTAGCTTGACCGCTTCCGAGAGCCCCCACCACCACCCAGCCAAGCTGGACAGTAGAAGCTAGTTAGCTACTTTTTGCCTATTGCTTCTATAGCCAATTGCTAAATCCTGTGCAAGATGGATCCAGTCACCAATTTTTTGTGAGATGAGGTAGAATTAATGTATAAGGTGAGAAAGAGGTTATATATGTTTTCTTGAGATTTAGAATTTGTTAATTATGTACTGTTGAAGTAAACATTACTATTATGTACAATAAAATATTTTATATATTTTGTAGTGATCTAACACTAACTATGAGGTGATTGAGGGAAGACGGATCAAAATGTGAGGCAGCAAAAGCAGAACATGGAGGTGAAGTACTTAAAATCAAGCTGCCCAGGGTGCGCGGCGAGGTACTAAGTTTGTTTTGCGGCATGCTGCCAGGTACAAAAGGTGGTTTGTTTCACCAAAAAGATTTACCAGGAGCCACCACTGACTCCTACATAATAAATTTTACATGGATTTGAAATACTGTGCATTATATTAAAATTTGATGGCATACCTTTTGAACATCATACTCCCTAGCCCTACTTACTGTATACTTTAGTCTGCTGTGGGAAGAGTTAGCAATAAAGACAATTGAAATTGTCTGTAACTGAAGTATTGTTCCTGTTAGGGGTGGGCGATATAACCAAAATCTATCACGGTAGAAGCAATTTTCTACCTCGATAACAATATATATCACAATATAGCAATTTATAAAGTGAAGGTGATCATTCGGTCATACGTGAACACACCACTGCACACAGTGTGAACAGCACGAAATTCTTCCTCTGCA
>JBBPDB010000002.1:6350771-6362096 GCA_037974465.1 Brachypetersius altus | reverse complement strand
ACAGCTGAAGTTCAAATATTTCTGTAAAAACATTAATGTAATCAAATCTAATATAAAACCAAAGCTATTTGCCACTGTAAGGTGTTCACGTTTGATCTATCTTAAGTTCCCAGAACATGGGAAGAGGCCAAAATGTTGCCGTGTATTTTTACATTTGAATGTCTTAAAATATCGTGCATCAAGAATGTTTTTGCACATCTTAAGAATATTCCAGCTCTGAATGTTGTGGCTTTCTGGGGTTATACTAACAGTCAGGCCCTTTGTATATTTTGTGTCTCACTAGGCCTGTGAGTGCCCTCTCTATTGGAAGGCTCCATTGTTCTATGCTGCTGGGGGAGACAGGAGGGGATATGTGTCCGTGCACAAGTTTGTGGCAATGTGGAGAAAGTAAGACAATGCTCCTTTTTATCGGAGTCTCTCACACTAATGTCAGCATCACTTGTGTTCAACAGTGACTCCGTGCTGGAATGTTTGTGACTGCAAGCACTGGCGAAGTGCTCTAACTTTGCTCAGAATTGTTTTGTATGTGCCATGAATGCTTTTGTATTAATTTGGGCTTCCCAGAATAGCTCCAAGATGGCAACTGGGCACTGATGGAGGTACTTAGGGACTTCATTATATGAGTATTCCTGCACAGCTGTAGGTCAAAAACGACTGAGCATGAATTGTGAAGTCTTATTTTTCTGGGCAAATGAATCTGGGGTTCTGCATTTAGAGAGAGCGGTTTAGGAATCCATGCTCTCTGAGCCGTGAGAGTTAAACCATCTGTACTACTTTTCAGAATGCTGCAGACATGTCACGATGACGCATCCAAATTTCTTCACCTTCTGGCCAAGCCTGGCTGCCCATATTTGGAGCAAGAGGACTTTATTCCATTCCTGCAGGTATGGAGTATTAACTTGGAGAGATAAACAGAGAGTTTACATTATACCACTTACACTGTCTTGCTGCTCGACTGCTAAAGCAGAGATAAGAGACCTGTTACAAACTGCATAAGAAGCAGATAGTGTGATAGCTCATTATGTAATGCTATGGCAGTTTAAGAGACACAAATATACTGAGAAAACATATTGAGAAATGGACCAAAGAGCATCGTTACATTCCTTACATCCTTACAGTCCAAACCTTCTATGCAAAGAGGAACTTAAATGACTTTTCCCATTTTGGTTTAACTGCTCCTCAATCGAATCTGTTGGATAACAATGAAATTGTATGTATAATTGTTAGTTTTAGATTATGCCTTTGAATCAAAGTTTTTTTTTTTTCTTTCTTTCTTTCTTCATTCTAAACCACAGCCATTGCGCTGAAATCCATAAGTTATGTGCCCTCTGTCTAGGGCACTGTGGTAACGAGGCATTATTTGCCATGCTGGCTGTTTCTCTGGCCATTAGACTGTTTGCCTGTGATGGACACATCACTGATATTCAGGCTGGCAGGACCAGCAGCTGTGGGCCAGCAGCCCTTCCCCTGCAGAGGAAATGCACTTTGGCATTCACGCTTTAATTTGTATTGTATGGGTTCGGCAATTGCTTTGACTGTTTTGATGAATGAAAAAAGTATTGTGGTGGAGTAGATTTGACTGTCCGTGCCCGCTCCCAAGGAGAGGTGATTTATGTGTTTTTCTATTATTTAATTCTGTATGCGAAGGGTCAAAGAGTCTGAACCCCCACCACCATAAATTCACTTTATATTTTATTGCCACTTATGCAGACACTTCAAAATTGGACTCTCAGATGTATATTAAATACACAGTGTCAAATATTCTGTATCCCACATATGTGACGTTTCAACTGGGACTGTGTAAGACATTAGCTAGTGTGCTGTTTTACATTTAAATTCCCGTTCCTTGAGGTTTCAATTGGGTTCCGGTACCTTTACAGCATCTACACATCGTCTGTCACCATGGTGTCATTCACGAATGGGCACTCCAGAAGATCTCTCTTTCTTTAATTTAAACCAGAGACCCTTAGCGCACACATGACTTTGAAATATGGATGTTTCTTCCCTCATTAGACTGTTCTGTTCTGCATGGATTTCAATGTGATATTGGTGCAAGAGTCATTGTGAAACCCTGTTCTCTTTCTTTAAGGATGTGGTGGACTCGCATACAGGGCTTGCTTTTCTGAAGGAGGCATCAGACTTTCACTCACGCTACATTACCACGGTAAAGGGCAACATGGCATAAAATAAATGTACATTTTTATCTTGTACATGGTGATTTGCAACTAACCAGTACTTAAATGAATCGTTACAGTGTAGTTATGGATTGCAGATTTACTCTGTGTGAAATGTTTTGCTGAACTTTCTGCCAACAGGTAATTCAGAGAATATTTTATAATGTAAACCGTTCATGGACAGGAAAAGTTACCTGTTCAGAACTCAGGAAAAGCAATTTTCTTCAGGTAGGCTTCTATAATTATTTTCTCTTAAAGCGCATTTACTGTTTTCTTATCTATGCCTCATAGACAACATATTTGTTTGACAGAATGTGGCACTTCTGGAAGAGGAAGATGATGTGAACCAGCTGACTGAGTACTTCTCCTATGAGCATTTCTATGTCATCTACTGCAAATTCTGGGAGCTAGACACTGACCATGATCTCTACATAGATCAGAGGGATTTAGTGCGACACAGTGATCAAGGTATCAGTCCAGTCTCTGTACCCTCTGGACAAATGGGTGTTTGCTATCTGGCATTAGTGGGGTTTCTCTACTGGTGTCGTATTTGGTGCATGTATTTTCCTATTTCCCTTTCTTCACCACATCAGAGAACATGTTCCCTTTTGGTGCCGTGGTTACTGGGGGGCCTAAGATCAATAGGACAATAATTCACTGTGAATTTCCTGCAGTATGACGTAATGTCTGCTGCTAAAATTGATTTGTCTCTTTTGTCTCTTTTTTGTAAGAGGCTAAATTTAAAGGACTGTGTGGCCTGCAAAGAGTGTTAAATATACTTATGTTGGATATGTTTCTGTAGTGCAGCACAGCACCCTTCAGCCTGATCATTTTGACAGAATTTACAATTTCGTGTTTTCATTCAATGTTCTCTTACTATATTATCTGCTGTACGTTATGCAAATGCATTACGCAACCCTACGGCACTCTTTAAATCCTGAATGGTAGCAGCTGATGAAGAGGCTAATAAATACATAAATACATCTGTGTTGATAACTGTCATTAGAGTTCTAGCAACTCTCATGGTCTTCAGAGGTTTTTTTTTGTTATAGGACTAATTACGTTGAAACTTTTTCACCTCCAAGATGCATGATTAGCAGATTTATGGTTTTCCAAGTTTTTAAAAGAGGGAATTTTACTTTATAGACTGCTGTGGCACCACTTTATGAAGCAAGTAGGCATTTACAATCTTTTTCGTTTTAGCCAGAGTGTCCCTTTCAACAACCACATGCTCCTAATTCAGTTAAGCAGCTGATGACCAGTGACACTTCACTGGATTATTTGAGAAACATTCATATGTGAAGGTTATGTTTGTAATGTGTTTGCTTTTATTTGTTTTTTCCTTGGACAGCCCTCTCTCACAGAATGATTGAAAGAATATTTGCAGGAACTGTAACAAGGTAAAGGTGTTTAACTTTCAGAATTTAGTCGCAAAAATGCACACTGTTCATCTAGTGTCTTACCATGAGTTCCCTGTTCATTTATTTTCCTTATTTGTTCAGAGACAGGAAGGCCCATAAAGAGGGTAGATTAAGTTACGCTGACTTTGTCTGGTTCCTGATCTCAGAAGAAGATAAGAAGACTGAGGCAAGGTAATGGTCTACTTTTCACATATGTTTATAGTAGGGTTGTCAGACAAATCGATTCTCAGATACTATTCAATACTAAAATGTAGTATCGAGTGTGATATCAATTAGCACTGGTATCAATACTTCAATGCCAGTTTTGCGCCAGGGTGCACTGTGGCAAGAACCAAAGCTGGAGGAGACGGAGTGGTGCTTTGGACAGTGTTCTGCTTGGAAATGTTGAGTGCTAGCATTCATGTGGATTGGGACTTTGACACATACCAAATATCTAATCATTGTTGCAGACCAGGTTTCATGGCAAGAGTTGTCCATAGTGGTCATGGCCTTTCATGATGTTCACTTGGCCTTCATATCCCCCAAATCTCAGTCAGATTATGCCTCTGTGGGAAGTGCTGGACACTAGTCAAATTTCAGGATTAAAAGGATCTCCAGCTATTGTTTCAGTGCCAGGTACCCCAGCACACCTTCAGAATCGTGTAAAGTTCATGCCTTGATTAGCCAGAGCTGTTTTGACACCCAAGTGGGACCTACGCAATATTAGGGAGTTGCTTTAGATGGCTGGTCAGTGTATTGTTGTATCTGTGTTAATATTTCTTTACGCATTTTTCATGCCCCATTTTTTTTAATTTTTTTTTAAGTCGTTTATGAAATTCCTTTTGCTTTTAACGTTTTGACATTAAGCTGTTGTGGACTGAAAAGAGGTTTATTCTAGATGGGTTGAATAATTTGATTGTTGGCTCTGTAGCATAGAGTACTGGTTCCGGTGTATGGACTTGGATGGCGATGGAATCCTGTCAATGTATGAGCTGCAATACTTCTATCAGGAGCAGTGTCAGAAGCTAGAGACCATGGCTATTGAGCCGCTCCCCTTTGAGGACTGCCTCTGCCAAATGCTGGACTTGGTGAGGCCTGAAATTCCAGGTAGGCATTTTTTTAATATCTAAATAAGTTAGTGAATGTTAGTATTCATGATTGAAATATTACACAATGGTCTGAAATGGACACTTAAACAGCACATCAGTATGTTCTTGTTGATTATATAAATGCCAGTGGTTTTGGGATGTGATAAACTTATATACTTTTCTATATATCATTTTCCTACACTGATGTTGAATAAGGAGACCTGGTTTGTAGTTCATTCAAAAGGTGTTGAAACTTCAGGTCACTTTATGAATGAACCATTCCTTTATGGAAACAAGAAAAGACCTCCTTCACACTCATAAGGGTCAAGGAATCGTAAACAGCCAAGGAACATTCTACAACAGCAGCCAGCTAGCATTCTTCTGGCATCTGTCAGACCCAGATTAGTACATCAAATGGCCAGTAAAGTGATTTATCGCTCCAGTATTGTACATAGCGACTTGAACATCACTGAGTAGTTTTAGGGAAAGCTAGGTTAAATAACTTCTTACTGCTTTGTTAAATCAGCACAACTAACGGTATATGCACTGAGTATTAGTGAACTTGAAATGCCCTAACACGGAAACTTCTCTTTAGGAAAGATCACCCTCCGGGACTTGAAGAGATGCAAGCTAGCACATATATTCTTTGACACTTTCTTCAATATTGAGAAATATCTGGACCATGAACAGAGGGATCCCTTCATGGTTGCAAAGGTAATAATCCACCAGAGTTTGGAATGTTCTGTATATATTCTGACATGCAGCAGTATAATAAAAGTACCATTTATCACTTTCCAGGATGTTGAGGCTTTGGGGCAGGAGATTTCGGACTGGGAGAGATACGCTGCAGAGGAGTACGACATTTTGGTGGCTGAGGAAACCGCCAACGAGCAGTACAATGATGGGTAAAGCATCAGAATTTCATCAGCATTTCACACCGTTAGCTTGTCACAACTCGACCCAAATTGCCTCATTAAACATCATGGAGTATCACAGAGCTCTGGCTCTCAGCTTATAATATGTCCACCTTCCAGGGTGCCGTTTCACTAAATGCATCCTTAGATTTATTCAGTTTTTAATTTACACTAGTGGGTGATTTTAGTGAAAAAACGTGTTTAAAAGCAATTACCTAAAAGATCTGAGAATGTTACACAAGTAGAAGTATTGCTTTTCTGTACTCGGTTCATCTGCCAGTATTTTCTGTTACAGCCTTTTATAGGTGCAGATGCTTTTTTCATGACCAAAAAAATTAGTGCAACTTAAATTGTGCTGATTCACTGTCATTTGTAGGTTGTACTTTGCCTGTTGGAGATTTATTTATTGTAATACTGGAATATACAGCACTAAAGTCGTGACTTTACTGCTATACATGATTATACACTTGAGTAAAATTTGTAGTTTAGAAATTTTTTTTGATCAATGATTATGTGGTGGTTTTAGGGACACCACTGACTTGTAAAGGCAGCCTCTGTGTTGAGGCCTACAGGTAAGTTCAAGGCATAAGTGCTTCCTGGGCTCATTCCGTAATGTGGTATTGTTGCATATTGGGTCATGTGATTTCTTCTTTATCTTCTGTTTCTGGTGTTGAACACATTATAAATATAAAGATACCAGTATCCACATATACAGTGCTGGTCACAAAAACAACTACAAAAAGCTTGTAGTTCACAAACAGGAAATTATTTTCCTTCCTTATACAGCTCTAGGAAAAAATGAGGCCACTGCAAAAAACAAGTATTCAGATGAACAGCTTTACCTTTAAGAACTGCTGACAATATTTCTTCTAATTTCTAAATGTAAATGTTGTTTTTAAAGCATAATTTAAAGGAAATGACAACCTCGCAATAAGAGAAATGATGCAGTGTTTACAGATCTTGAATAATTCAAAGAAAGCAAATCTCTGGTTCTCTCTTAAATAAAATGGCAATAATTACCTTTGATGTACTTCTGGTGTTTTACCATCCATCTGGTCACATTGCGAGTGGAGAGTGTTGATTACAGCGGTGTTTTTAAACTTTTCCTCATTAAATAAGATTTGATTCTGGTGATCAGTAATTAGTCCCTCATAAAGCAGAATGAGGTGATTGTGTAGGAATTTAACAGACACTGGCATGGAATGGTCGTCATACCCATAGAGATTTAAAAAAATAAATTGCAGTGTTCTTATTTTTTTCTGTAGCTGTAAAGCTTGGGCATTACTGTTGCAATTTAAATTGTGTGTGTGTGTGTGTGTGTGTGTGTGTGTGTTGGTGTGGGAGTCAACCTTTGCACTATACATATTACACAGGATTAACAGGATTAAGCACGACATTATATTTGATATTCTCTTTACAGCTATGAAAATGCCCTGGACCCGACTGACCACCACATGTCCGCCGAGTACGAGCTGCACAGTGAGAAGAGGCACCTATTTGAGATTCCCAATCCCCATTGTAACCTGGATCTGGATGAGTATGAGTATGTGGACGATTTTGAATGACAGCTACTGTAGCACCAAAAAAAACAAAACACCTGTCCAAAGAAAAGCAACACCCGGCAGAGTACAGCAATTCGGGCCATCTGCACTAAACCACGCCAGTAGCTGTTCTCCATAGAGGTCAACAAGGTACCTGCAGAAGCTGAATCCTGTTCTCTCACTGGCCAAGAATGTGTCACGGGTGTCTCGATACATCAGTATCTTGGTGAGCTAAGAAAGGGAAAGGGTCGTGCTAGTCTGGGTTATCAGTAGAGTAGATTAACCTACGCACAGCCCGTCTATGCATGATGGGCATGACGAGGTCTGTCGAGTGACTGCACAGGAACCTGAGGTCTGGTCACTTGAGGTCCACTTGAATGTGCACTAAGCATAACATTTTAACATTTATAATTGGTTAATATGACATTCCAGAGATTAACCAAAGTTATTTCAGACTTTAGCTTGATTTCATGGACAGTGTATTTTTCATTGTTCTTCGTCCAGAAGCCTAAAATGCCTCATACCCTCAAAAAACATTGTAGGGTTAAAATGTTTTAGAAATAATGTAATTGTCAGCCTCTAACTTTTCTTTTCCATAGATGCAAAAGCTATTTTAAATTATAGAAAGTATTTATAAACAGTTGTACATATTGTGCTTGCTGTGTTTTGTCCTGTAAGTGTTTAGGCTTACTTTAGTTAAATCTTTTTAATTATGGTAATATTTTTGGGTTGTTTTTTTCTACAAATGTACTCTAAACATGGTACTTTGGGGAAAATGGAAGAATTAACCCTTTTTGAGTTCAAATAAAGTATTAAGTCCTTGCATCTTGTCTGTTTGAGGAGTCTGTTTGAAATACATCTAAATGAATGCTGCATTAAATATTTAAATCATTTTAATATAAAAAAAAGCTGTTATGTACATATAAACATGGTCATGTGTTAAACAGCTGCCATAGACCCCAATACACGTATTGACAACCATCATAACAGTCAAGTACAATTTACATAATACATGTAATTTACACAGACCATTGAAAACAAAGACTTTAAATGATTCATAACTGGACAAATCAGACAGTATATTTAAGCCACATGAATGGTATTTCTCCGTAATGTTCTTCACGCCAAATATGTTAGTGTAGCGCAATTAAACCAAGCCAATCTCAGCATTAATGAATTTGCTGCATTTCAGTTCTTTCTTGAAACTTCGAGAATGTAGATGTGCTAAATGTAGTTAGAAAACAATGCACCCTTTAAATATACTTGAGTGAAAATAGCCATTTCTGTATTTAAAACAGTCCCTGATCATTTATTGGTGGTTCAATAAACTAAGAATATGATTTTTGTAATTAACAATAGTTGGACAATAAGTTGGTCAAAAACTTTGTGCTCAATAACCATCCAATGATGAATGAAAACACATCCACAAAATAACTGAAGAATAAAAGCTTTTTGGTGCAAGTTTAAAGAGCAATGCGTCATCGCTACAAATGCAGCAACCATATTCAGAACTGAAAAAGTGAAACCCATACCCAGAGTGGTGAAAGCAAATAATGCAACATGTCTAGGCAAAAACTGCCTGAAAAAGATCCTGTTTAGTATAGTACAGAGCTTTGGGACCTAACGTGGTTTGCGTGGGCTATACAGCAAATTCTAACAAAAAATATAAAGACCATGAAAGCATTTAACAATATTTACATGTATCTACACACAGCACACTTTTTAAATTACTTTTACTCACTAGTTTCTGACTTTGGATCAGAATAATACAGTGATGCTATAGCTATCATAATGTAAAAAAAATATCAATGTTTTAAAAAAATCCTAACTACAAATATCACTACAGAAGGGGGCAACAAAATGGAAACAGCACACTGGGTTCATGATTTTGAATATGTTGTGCATCTCTTTTTAAACACATTTGTTAAAAAAAATAGCGTCTTTTGTGGTGTGCTAATACAAACATGAAAAGTTTATTTTTAAAATTATAACTATAGTAGAAACAGATGTATGCATGTTTAGTTCAAAACATGATTGCTTTTAACTGACAATTTCATAATTTTGCATGTGCCAGTTTATGCCAGCCATATAAATAATAATTCATGTTTTAACTGTGGCCCGCTGATATGATTACGCCGTGTTTTTCAATCAGTGTCTGTCTAATTTGAGAAGGCAGGGCTAAACGGATGTACATATCAATGTCAGTTGTTTTTTTTTTAATACCTGAAGTTATTGACAATTCTACCCCAGTAAAACTCATAATATACCTAAAATAATATATAAACAAATGAGACACACCACACCTAAGTCTTTTAGCTTAGATCTGGTTTTGTGCATTAAAAAAAATCATCATAATTAAATTAGGAACATGTCCAGCACAAACACTGTCCATCTCTGGTTACAGTGACCATAATTATGAATAACTGTAGCACAGTTAATATTCCTGAAGTGGATTATCCTGAAGAAGCTCAGTGATACACTCACTCAAAAAAATTAAAATAAAATAAACAAAGGACCTCCATTGGGGTGAAACCTAGGCATCATATGTCTATTTCCACCATGTCCACATCCACTTCATTTATTGTGGTTCTTGACTGGATGTCAGATGGTCCTCCTATATCTGGTGGCTCTCTGAAGACAGAACTATTTTCTGGACTCTTCACATCTTCCACACTGCTAATGAAAAAAATACAGTGGTGTCAATCAAAAATGGTGTTAATCTTTGTATTCTTTTTAAATGTTAAAATGAATGTCATAGCACTATATTAACTGATCACAAACATGACGTCAAAGTTTTATATCCCTGGATGTGAGTAGGCGCCTGAAAAACATGCCTTGAAGCAGCTGGCCAAGGATATGCCTGTTAACGCACATGGCGTATAAAATGCAAATGAAAACTCTGATTGGGAGGTACAGGGTATAAAAGGGCCCAATTCATTTGGCGAAATGTCAACATGCTCAAGACAAAAGACAAAAAGCAAGCGTCGGAGATGGACATCATATATAACGTCATAATCTGTCCCTGTTCAATGTACTTTCAGAACAACCCTAAGGCCAGTGTTTCTGAATAGCTACATCTCCAAAAAATCCTAGCAGTATTAACAGTATCTCTACCCATTTTTCTCATCTTCACACAAATGCATAAGAGAAACATTTACTGCCAGTCAGCTACACCTGTTTTGTGCAGAAAATGCAGCACACGTCTTTCTTTTTGCACCAAAAACTTCCACAAAAGACTTTGCACATCTGGTTCGGTGTGAAATCTTATTTAAAAGCAAGACTGCTCACCTTTTCACCTGCTTGATAAGTAGTGGTGGTGGTGGTGGTGGTGGTGGTAATCTTGAATCTCCTGTAAATACATCACCTGTTAATCAGTCATTTTACTGAAGCTACTTTGCATTTTCACTACAGCAGTGTAAGGTCTCTATTAAAACTACTGTCTCTTTGACCCCTGGAGCACTGGTACCTTCAGAATTGGACTGTCTGATGGTGGGTGATTTGGGACGATTGGTGAATGCAGGGTGTACGTAAGTGTCGGAGCTGATGAAAGACATAGTATCTTCTCCCTCTGCTGTGGCTTGGAGAGACGCCCTGTAATAAATGAGAGGCATCCAGCACTCCTCTCTGCTATTGATGGTCTGCTCGCCGGCATATCTTTGCAGGTAACTGTATCTGAGGAGCAAATGGGAAGGAAAAAAAAACTGTTCAACTGACCTAGAGACAAACAACCTACAGATATTCTGATTAAAGTTTCATGAAAAGATTCCAAAGGCATGTTGAACCCTGATGCAACATGGACAACATGCCGTATATAGGAAGCATCTTTATAAACATGATTCCTCTGTCTGATCCGCTATTGAGCGTGCTGCTGATTGGCCGTTCCCTGCAGAGCCGAACCACTTACATGGTCTTCTTGTCAGGTTTGAGCAGCTTGTTGGAGAACTCGCTGAGGATCGTGAGGTAGGAGATGTTCGGAGGCGAGTGCTTCTCAGACCGCTGAACAAAACCCTGAAACACAAACTCAATGCCATCCCTGCAAAGGAACGAAAACAGAATTCTGGTCAGAGACTGTTTAAATGTATATGAAGTAGTGCTGTTAAAAACATCGCGTTAACTATTTGCGTTAATTTCTTTTCTATAACGCTTTAAAATAAATTGATTGCGCGATTAATTTGAAAATTAAACGCCCCTCTGCATTGCAGTACCAC